>JACBKR010000369.1:0-62461 GCA_014218235.1 Colocasia esculenta
GCAATTCCATGTTTATGTGTGCAAAGTGTTTAGAATCATGATTTGGAACAATTAATGAGTATGTGTGCAAAGTGGCATGATGGATTGTTCATATGTTATGTTCTAAGCCACATTGTAGCTTTCATGTGTAGGTTTATAGTTTTTGAACCATGCGAAATCAGCAACCTAAAGCATGTGAAAAAGTCATGTAGGTACTTAAGAACATGTGGAATCCATGCTAACTATGTTCCCCGTTCATGTGTGTAAAGTGTCCATGTTGATAACTCTCATGTTTGTTTCTTTATAAGGTTAAAGTTCATAAGTGAATGGATTAGAGACCATGTGATAGGTGAATGTTATATTTTTTTGAAATCTGAAAGCATGCGTTATGTATAAAATTGTAGAACCTTCATGATAGGTGAAAACTTAAATGGACTAGCATGCTATGTGTTGCTAATTGTATGTGCTTGTAGAAACCACTAGGACTTGTACGTGTATATCATGTATAGTGTTACTTGCTGAGTCCCTGGACTCACTCCTTGCTTCGGCGTACAGGTGTAGTTGGTGACACAACACCGTTGGAGGAGACGGTGGAGACGGACTCCGAGCGCGGAGACTAGTTACTTGGAGCTTCTTTGTGATTGTGTAATTCGTCGTATGTACTTGAACATTGTATTAGGATTATCATGAAAAGAATGTAATATGTGGACATTTGTATTTCTATTTCAACAATTCAAATCATGTGAATTTTAGTTCCTTTTTGCAAATTGTAAACTGCATGTATGTTTAATGTGGATGATGAATGAATGAAGATAGTTCTCTTTTACTTCCGCTACTCTGTTATATATATTCGCGTGTATCTCAGCTGTTGTATCGTTGGGTAAATGTCCCACTGTGGCTGGCAGCACTCGCTATACCGACGTGGGTTGGTATATAACCGTACCGATGTAACGAGGGCCGTCACATAGGGTGATTCTAAAATTCAGAACTAATTGTATAGACAACAAAAAATTGTGAAACTAGTTGAAAAATGACCTAGACATGCATGGGTACTTACAATAAATAGGAATTGGAAAACAATCAAGGTTTAGACATGTTTTGAACATGGGTATTCATGATGAACATTAAACAGTATGAAGTTGAGATCAACGATTAAATTGCAAGGTAGGATGAATCAAATTTAGGGCTTTTAGGGGCAAAAGATGCCTAACATGCATCAGTTCCTACAGTAAAAATCTCGTGGCATGGGGTGGAGTATACAAGGAGATCAAGAATTAAGAAGAGGGTCCGGGGTCATGTAAGTTGCAGAACATGAAAAATCAAGAACGAAAGATATGCTCGATGGAAAATTATGAAACCAGAGGGCTTTTGTTCCTGATAGACGAGACATCCTATAGAAAAAGTTTCATGGTTTATGCTCGTGAGAATGCCTACCTTTCATCATTTTCCTCTTCTAGGGTTAAGACTTGAAGAACTCGGGAAGAGCTTTGATGGATCTTCCTCTCCATGATTTCTCCCCCTCTTGGCCTCTCCTCCTGGTCTAGGACCTCTTGGCACGAGCTAGGGTCGGCCATGAGGGTTTAAGAGAAGTATTTAAGCTTTTCCATATTCCCTTTCCTAGTTTAAGTCTAACTTCTATTAAATTCTGAATTTCCTATTTTTCTCTCCCCTTTTTAAGCAAGAGATCTTCCTATTTGGGTTGGGAGAGAGAGGATTTCATGTCCAACCCATTAGGGTAGGTTTAGGAATCCAATCCTAATTCAAACTAGCTATTTAATGCATTAAATATCTCTTTTCTATTTTAGTAATATTTTAGTTACGAATTTTGGTATTTCTCTATTATTCCTCTTTTAAAGATCTCTATTTAGCCCACTAATTTCTAATGGGCCAATATAGCAAAGCCCATTACGCTTTTCTTTAAATGGGTTTTATTTAATTCTCTCTTATTTGATTTCCTAGTTATTTTAATACATCTTTCTTTATTTGATTTTCTAATTAATAGTATAATATTTAATTTTATTTTCCCAAAAATTTAGGGTTGCTACATCCTCCCCCTCTTAAAAAGATTTGGTCCCCAAATTCATGTGATCATTCAGGAGAGAATGTCTTATCGAAAAGAGCGGGGTAGTTCCGTCTGATGATTCCTTCTGGTTCCCAGGTTGCCTCTTCCACTCCACGATTATTCCTTAAGACTTTAACCACATGGATGGGACGATTCCTGAGCTGTTGTACCTTCCGTTCCAGTATCTTGACTGGCTTCTCTTCGTACGTCACATCTTTGTTCAATATCAACTTCTCGTGGCGAATGATGTGCGTGGTCGTACACATAATCCTAAGCATGGAAACATGGAACACGTTGTGTACACATGACAAATCCGGTGGCAATGCCAGCCGGTATGCAACCTCACCAACCCTTTCGAGTACTTCAAAAGGGCCGATGAATCTAGGGCTGAGCTTTCCCTTTACACCGAATCTTTGGATGCCACGAGTAGGTGACACTTTAGAAATACATGATCACCCACTTGGAATTCCAGATCTCCCTTCTTTTGTCGGCGTAACTCTTCTGTCTGGATTGGGCAATTTTGAGCCTGTCTCTGATTACCTGAATGTCCTTTGTGGTACGTTGCACCATGTCTGGGCCTAGCCATTGCTGTTCTCCAACCTCATTCCAGCATGCAGGGGATCTACAGTCCTTCCGTAGAGCGCTTCGAATGGTGCCATCTTAATGCTTGCCTGATAACTGTTGTTATAGGCGAACTCGATCAGTGGTAGGTGCTCATTCCAATAACCTTGAAAATCTATAGTGAAAGCTCTCAACATGTCTTCCACTATTTGGTTGGTTCTTTCAGTTTGCCCATCGGTTTGTGGATGGAATGCGGTACTAAAGTTGAGTTTAGTACCCAGTGCACCTTGCAGTCCTTTCCAAAAATGAGATGTGAATCTCGGATCTCGATCCGAAACAATGGATGATGGAATTCCATGTAGTCTTACAATCTCCTTGACGTATAAGGCAGCTAGTACCTCTACTGACCACTTACTCTTTATAGGCAGAAAGTGGGCGGATTTGGTTAGCCAGTCCAAACCCATATGGCGTCGAGTCCACCACGAGTCTTGGGTAAACCCATGATGAAGTCCATGCCAATGCTTTCCCATTTCCATTCCAAAATATCTAGCGGTCTGAGTACACCATCAGGGCGCAGGTTTCCGCTTTACTTGTTGGAAAGTAAGGCAAGTGAGCGGCATGTTCAGCTGCCTCTCTTTTCATGTTCGGCCACCAAAACGTTCTTTTCATATCTTGATACATTTTGGTACCTCCTCGATGAATAGTATACATTGTCTTGTGAGCTTCATCCATTAGTCTTCTCTTTAGTTCTTCATTGTCGGGAACACATGTCTTCCTTGAAAGACAAGCCTTCTGTCTTCAGTCATTGCAAAGTCTGGTCTTTCAGTTAGAGTTTCTTTGACACGAACTATGAATGGATCATCGTCTTGTTGAGCTTTGATCTCCTCTAGTAGGTCAGAATGAATCTTGATATTGGCAACCAAGACTCGATCATCTCTGTTCGATATTTAAGTCTAACCTTGCGAATTGTTCTAGTAGTTGCATCTCGCCAAGGACTAGACTTGAGACAGATGCCATTGGCTTCCTACTAAGAGCATCAGCCACGACATTTCCCTTGCCTGGGTGGTATTGGATGTGGAAGTCGAAATCTTTCAAGTATTCCAGCCATCTCCTTTGTCTCATGTTGAGTTCCTTCTGAGAGAATAAATACTTCAGACTTTTATGGTCTGAGTAGACAGTGAATTGCTCGCCATATAAATAGTGTCTCCAAATTTTCAAGGCGAAGACCATGGCCACCAGCTCGAGATCATGTACAGGGTAGTTGACTTCATGTGACTTCAGTTGTCTTGAAGAATAGGCGATGACCTTCTCCTTTTGCATGAGTACACATCCTAGCCTGATTCCTGAGGCATCGGTGTAGGCAGAGAACCCTTCTCCCTCAATGGTAGAGCGAGAACAGGTGCTGAGGTAAGATAGTCCTTGAGGGTTTGGAAACTTTTCTCACACTCTTCACTCAAGGAGTATGGATTCTCCTTTCATGTCAGACGCGTGAGAGGAACAACGATCCTTGAGAAGTCCTTGATGAACCGCCTGTAGTAGCCAGCCAGTCCTAGGATGCTTCTTATCTCGGTGACATTAGTTGGTCTCTCCCAGTTGAGTACAGCTTCGACTTTGGAGGGATCAACAGAGATGCCGTCCTTTGAGATGACATGGCCCAAGAAGGATACTTCTTCGAGCCAGAATTCACACTTGCTAAGCTTTGCGTACAACTAGTGGTCTCGCAAAACTTGTAGTGTTGTCTTTAGGTGTTCTTCATGCTCTTCCTTGGTCTTGGAGTATATGAGGATGTCGTCGATAAAGACGACCACGAACTTGTCGAGGTATGGCTGATATATGCTATTCATGAGTTGCATAAAGGCTGCAGGAGCATTGGTTAGACCAAAAGGCATAACGACGAATTCATATTGTCCATACCTGCTCCTAAAAGCCATTTTGAAAATATCGTCATCCTTGATCCTCATTTGGTGATAACCAGATCGAAGATCGATCTTGGAGAAATATTGTGCTCTAGAAATTTGGTCGAATAGTTCATCGACCCTAGGCAATGGGTATTTGTTCTTGATGGTCAGTTGATTGAGTTGTCGATAGTCGATGCACAGCCTCATCGATCCATCTTTCTTCTTTACGAATAGCACGGGTGCTCCCCATGGGGAAGTACGTTGGTCTGATGAACCCTTTTCTAGTAGCTCCATCAGTTGCGCCTTCAATTCCTTCAGCTCGGCAGGTGACATCCGGTATGGTTGACGCGATACCGGTGCGACTCCAGGAATCAACTCAATGGCGAAGTTGACATCTCGTTCAGGGGGAATCCATGGCAGGTCTCGGGGAATACATCTGGGTAGTCCTGTACTATATGTATGTCTTCTATCTTAGAACCCTTCTTTTCCACTACTACGGCTGCTAGGAAAGCAATACAGCCTTTCCTCATCATGTTGTGGGCTTTTATGGCGAGACTAGAGACATCCGTCTCTTATGTCTAATCCCAGAGAATGCCAGTTTAGGAAAGTCACTAAAGGTAACCTTCCCTTTTTACAGTCGACACTTGCCCCATATGCGGACAAACAGTCGGCTCCCAAAATTACATCATAGCCTTCCATGGACATACACACCAGGTCGGCTTTTAGGTTATGGCTCCGATCATTACATCGGCAGAGGGAAAGTATTTGTTCAATTTCTCCTTTCCCCTAGTGGCGTTGTGACAGAGAACTCACAACCCATGGATATAGGTTTAGCATTCACAATATCAGCAAAATTTTGAGATATAAATGAATGAGTGGCTCCAGTATCAAATAAAATGAATGCTGATAATGAGAAAACTTGAAGGGTACCTTCTACCATGCCACCCTCCATAGCAGGTTCCTCCTCATGTAGGGCTTGCAGTCGGCCTTGTTTCTTAGGCGCATTAGGGCGCCTTTCATTCTCTTTCAGTAGCGGGCACTCAGGGATACGATGCTCGCGACTTCTGCAGCGCAGACATGCGCCGACTTTCCTCTAGCATTCATCAGCCGTGCAACCAGGCTTGTCACAGTGTTTGCAGTGGCTCTTGGTTGGAGTGTTGGGTTCGAAAACCTTGGGTTTCTTTCTTGGCTAGATCCCTCCGTAATGTTGAAGGGACGCTTCTTGCCGTTGGTAGGCTTAGCAGATGACTGACCGAGGTCACTTCCTTCTTGACAAACTTCCCTTTTATACGGTCGGTGAAGTCCGTAGCATCTTCTAGCAGCTGAGCCCTCTTCACCATCTCGGCGTAGGTCGGGATGTCGAACGGTGCGAGTTGAGTGATGTAGCGGGGCTTAAGGCGTTTAGAAAGCGCTTAGCCTTCATCCTTTCGGTGTTCACCAGATGTACACATAGCGTGCCAGTCTAGAGAACTGGGCTTCATATTCGGCCACAGTCAAGCTCCGCTGTTTAAGAGCAGCGAATTCCGCAGCCTTCCTTTCTTGAACACACTCGGAGAAGTATTTGGAGTTGAATGCTTCTTAAACTCATTCCAGGTGAATTGCCCATTCTCTCTAGTAGCTTCCATTGACTCCCACCAAACGCGGCGTCCTTCTCCAGTTGGAACGTGGCAAGTAGCAGCTTGTCCCCCGCTGCACATTGCATGACACAAAAATTCTTTCCGTCTCTTGGAGCCAGTGCTCAGCTTCATCCAGATCCGTGGATCCGCTGAACCTAGGTGGGTTCAGACTTCTGAAGTTGCGATGCAGGTCGCCTGCACCACGATTGCCACCTCCTTGGGTGGCTTGCACAATGGCGCGTGTCAGTTCTTGGATTGTTTGTTGCATGCCCCTCATTTGAGCACGTTCGGAGTCATCTTGATTGCTTGGTTCCTACAAATAACTTACTGTTATGATATGATGTGAAATTTAATTTGTGTGTGTGTGAGTTTATTTTTGCTAGTTACCCTTGGATCTAACCACAACTCACATAGGTAGGATAATTGACTCTAGTCAAGGCAGGTTAACCTAGATCATCCTGTACGAAGAATAACCTAGGCTCTGATACCACAAAACTGTCACGCCCCGACGCGGAATATCGAAACGCGAGGCAGTTGCAAGAAAAGGGTATAGAGCGAGTACTAGACATCAAACCATTACACAATGAATAATGATAAAGCAAATTCATTTCATTAATACTTTTCAATGACTAGTTACAACCACTAATATCAGAGCCAATCTATGGGGCCCGATTACATTGAAATAAAGCAAAAGACTAAACTTCAACCCTAACTACTACAATGCTAACATAGCAATAGGACGCTAGGGTACTCATGACATCACTCCAGGTCATTCCCGTCCTCTTGAGTGTATGGTTCCTCCTCGGTCTCACCTGAGAACACAACGACAAATAACGCAGGGTGAGCGAACATCGCCCAGTAGGACTTAAATCTCAGGCTCAAGCAGGCTTTAAGTAATTAATGCATTAAAGGCAGAGTAACTAATGATAGAGCGAGAGAGGGTCAAGTAAAATATAGCAGGACAGTACGTGAACGAAATAGCAAGACTTTCCAAATATAGACTTTCAAGAATAGCACAAGTGTCGGGAATAGCACAATAATAGCAAGAGCACAACGTCAAGTATAGCAAGATGGCTATGGTACAATAGCACAACGAGTAGATATAGCACTTTGTGTCATGGACAAAGAGAACATAGCACTTTTTATTCATATAGTCACGATAGATAGCACTTGTTGTCAATGGACAACGAGAGAACATAGCACTTTTGATTGTCATATAGATAGTCACGATAGATAGCACTTTGTTGTCATGGACAACGAGAGAACATAGCACTTTTGATTGTCATATAGATAGTCACGATAGATAGCACTTGAGCGTAATGCCAACACTCTAATCATTTAACTCCCATGGGCACTAGCACTTTCGGGCGCACATCCCAGGACCAGATCAGCCCTTTATATATTGCCAGGCATTAGTTATATTGTTTATCTTTAGACAATCAGTCAATGGCCAATATAGACTACCAAGAAGTAGATGAGAGCATTAGATGAATAGACGAGATAGTAGAGTGAACGTGAATAGACGAGCGAGTAGAGTACAGATGAGAGCTAGTGGACATTGCACGTAACGCGTCGAGTAACCAGGCGATAGTAACAGTTGCACAACACGTGCACTTGGTGTGGCAGTCAGTCAGGGGAACTCACGACCTTACCACTGGCCATGTTAAGCACAGGTCCAGAGGTCCGCGTGATTCAAGACAGAGAGTGATTTTCTAATAGCCGTTAGGACCATATGATCCCTAATGGGTGTAACAGGTGTTAGGGTACAACCGGCTCGTCGACCATGTGGGAATCCATGGACAGAGGAGACTTACGGAGGCCTTGAACAAAGACTTACTAGTCCGGCAGAAGGAGTTTCCGACAGAGAGTTTTTCCAAGTCAAGAGAGAGTGTATATAGAAACAAGTGCTCGACGTTCTAGAGGAGTTCTAGAACAGTGGAGCGTCGATATCGATATTCCCAAAACATCGCGAGAAACGATAGACAAGTATAGGGTATTTAATTACATAAATTACTAGATGTATTATGAAATAGTTCATGCCAAATTATGCCATATTGGATGGTTCAAAGTGTATGTATGTTCATGAAATTGTAGATAGAAAAGATCATGTGCATGTATTTTAATCATACAAGAATATTCAATTTATAATAAGTGTTATTTTCTGTGTGTATGACTGTTAAGCAAGAGTACAATCGCTGTAGATAATCAAGCATTGTTGAGACAGGGGTTTATTGCAAAAGAACCTAGATCGTGATGTACCCTGATGAGGGTACGACGGGGTCAACTGAGATAGCGACAGGTCTAGTACAGGTCGCGACAGGCTTACCGGTTCGGGCAGGCAGATCGCGACGGGATCGCATGAGGATCACGATGGCCTAGTCAGAAGATCGTGACGACAGGTTCTGTCGCGATCATATCACGATAGAGCGCTCTGTCGCGATGGCCCTCATGAACGCGGCCTATCGGGCCGTCGCGTTCACAGGGTCTGCGCCCAGTCCGAACAGAGAAACGACATTACATTGGATTACGGGCTAGAACTTATCCTATTTGACACAAGGTGATTCAGAAATTCACAACTAGTTGTATAGACAACGAAAAATCGTGAAACTAGTTGCAAAACGACCTAGACATGCATGGGTACTTACAATAAATAGGAATGGAAAACAATCAGGGTTTAGACATGTTTTGAACACAGGTATTCATGATGAACATGAAACAGTATGAAGTTGAGATCAACGATTAAATTCGCAAGATAGGATGAATCAAATTTAGGGCTTTTAGGGGCAAAAGATGCCTAACATGCATCAGTTCCTACAGTAAAAATCTCGTGGCATGGGGTGGAGTATACAAGGAGATCAAGAATTAAGAAGAGGGTTTGGGGTCATGTAAGTTGCAGAACTTGAAAAATCAAGAACAAAAGATATGCTCGATGGAAAATTATGAACCAGAGGGCTTTTGTTTCTGATAGATGAGACATCCTACAAAAAAAGTTTCATAGTTTATGCTCGTGAGAATGCCTACCTTGATCGTTTTCCTCTTCTAGGGTTAAGACTTAAGGAACTCCGGGAAGAAGCTTTGATGGATCTTCCTCTCCACAATTTCTCCCCCTCTTGGCCTCTCCTCCTGGTCCAGGAACCTCTTGGAACGAGCTTGGGTCGGCCATGAGGGTTTAAGAGAAGTATTTAAGCTTCTCCATATTCCCTTTCCTAGTTTAAGTCTAACTTCTATTAAATTCTGAATTTCCTATTTTTCTCTCCCCTTTTTAAGCAAGAGATCTTCCTATTTGGGTTGGGAGAGAGAGGATTTCGTGGCCAACCCATTAGGGTAGGTTTAGGAATCCAATCCTAATTCAAACTAGCTATTTAATGCATTAAATATCTCTTTTCTATTTTAGTAATATTTTAGTTACGAATTTTGGGTATTTCTCTATTATTCCTCTTTTAAAAATCTCTATTTTAGCCCACTAATTTCTAATGGGCCAATATAGCAAAGCCCATTACGCTTTTCTTTAAATGGGTTTTATTTAATTCTCTCTTATTTGATTTCCTAGTTGTTTTAATACATCTTTCTTTTATTTGATTTTCTAATTAAATAGTATAAATATTTAATTTTATTTTCCAAAAAATTTAGGGTTGCTACATGCTTTCTCTCTTTCATATCTCTTTCGACTCGAAAGCATGTGAAACCCTCATCGACTCCGACATCCTTCTCTATGCTTTCGAAGAAAACCTTACTTCCCACTCAAATTTCTTGAGGGGTTCTGTTCCTCCTTCTCCCACGATCCTCTAGAACCCTACCTTGCTCGATTCCATGGCCGCTTCTGGGAGCTCCAGCAGTGTAGGTGGCTACAGCGTCGCCTTCCTTAAGACCGATCAACAAGAGAGATACCTAGCAGTCAAGACCAAGCTATGTGGGAACAAAGCATTGGACCTAGCAGACCTGGAGAAGCATAATATGCAAAGTGTCGTCGAAGCTATTTAGAGGTTGAAGTGGGCAGGCATATGCACAGTCTCAGAACCTAGCTATCCACACCTGGCGAAGGCTTTCTATACATGTTTGAAGACAGAGGAAGATGGGTCTCTCACATCCACAGTCAAAGGTACTTCCATTCACATCACTCATGATCTGTTGGAGAGATTATTTGGAGTCTCCACAGTCGGGCATAGTTTAGTGGATTCGATAGATATTCATGCCAAGGGGCTAGGGATCATTGGAACATAGTATAAACTGAAGGATGGGAAGATCGACATTAACCAGTTCAATGCTTTCAACAGAATTGTGCATTTTATAGTTTGTCAGATTTTAGTGTAGAGGAGTTCCACTTTTTCATCATGCACAAAAGGAGATGCAGACATGATGTTCTGGGCCGTTCAGAAACAAGACATCAACTTGGCTCAGGTTATAATAGAAAGGATGAAGACTGCTGCAGAAGTTATTAGGACATGAAGAACAAATTGGCAGTGTTCCTTCCCTATGCCCACTTACTCACAAGAATTTTCAGTCACTTTGAGATAGATTTAATGTGAGAATTGATGGAGAAGATGGTCAGCCCATTCGGTCTAGAAATTGAAGAAGAGTGGATTTTCACTTGTTGGAAATGTGTGGACCAAGACCTCAGTGGCAGAAGGTGATGCCATTATTAGAGAAGCTCCTGAAGATCCACAAGTTCAAGAAGTAGAGGCTGCTGTCAGAGAAGATGAGCCTCCTGTATCTGAAAGGAGGATTGAGGATATTTCACCAGAGTACATTGAGCCTGTTGGGCAAACTACTGAAGAAGTAATCCCTCCTACAGTCCCTGCACCTTCTATTATTGAAGAATCAGTTGCAGAAGTTGCTGCTCATATTGAGGGGGAGCATGAAGATATTCACATTGAAGAAACCTCCAATGTTCCTGAAGTAGAAATTGCAATGAAGGAGAGCCATGAAGACATAGTTTCAAAGGTTGTGGCACTAGGCCACACTGAAGATGTTCAGATGGTAGATGATCCAGCTCATGGGGAGCCAGAGATTCAAGGGGAGCCTACTGCTAGTGCCCCTGCAGATCAGTTTCAGGAAGGTTTGGTTGAGAGCGCTTCAGATGAAGATGATGAGCCAGCTATTGGCTAGGAGGTAGAGGAAAAGGTGTTGCTCTAGAAAATTCCCCTGCTCACCAGAAAGGCACACCACAGATCCAGGAAGAAGAAGATTCATGTGCATATGGAGCCAGTCATTGCTAGACTGAACGATCATGGGCAAATCTTGTGCTCTTTGTAATCAGATGTAACATCTATTTTCCTTAGCAGAGCACTAGAGCCAAGGAAATTAGAGTAGTCAATTCTGAGCTCCAGGAGATGAGAAGTGAGTTGGGTAGCTCGAAGAAGCTAGTGACTGATTTATCAGATTTTGTGAGGGTGCATCTATCAGCTCCTGCCCCTCTTGCTCCCACTCAGTCTGTACCAGAAGTCAGTACAGGGCCATCAGGGCCATCTGTTGAGAAATTAGAGCCACCAGGGCCCTCTGTAGAGGTAGTTGGGCCATCAGGGCCATCATTGGAAGAGTTAGGGCCATCAAGGCCATGTGCAGTTGAAGGTGCTAGTGCTGGGCCATCGGGGCCATCCAAGCAAGTGGAGTCAGTGGCAGGGCCAACTGGGCCTCAAGTATCTGTAGAGGAAGCTTCACCTGAAACCTCCAAGAAACCCCTTCCTAAACACATCTCTTCTCCTACTCCTTTCCCTACTGTCTCCTCTTCATCACCTCTTCCTTCCTCTTCCATTCCTCATCCAACTTCTGAGGCACCTCCTGCCTTATCTTCTTCTGTTGGTCCTTCCTCAACTGATCCTTCCTCTGCTGGACCATCCTCTCAACCTCCTACCACTTCATCTTTTGGTTCTTTTCATCCACCTACTCCACCCTCTTTCATGACTATCATTCCTGAGGGTTCTAGTATTATTCAACATTATGTGCATAACATCAAGGATGAGTTTGAAGAAGCCATCCTCTGCACAGTTCTTGCTGTTGCTGCTCACATTCACAGGAGAAATTCTCAAACCTCCTCCATTCCTGTCTCCAAGAAAAGGAAGACCTCTAAAGAACTTGTCTTTCTTTATCACAAGTTCTCTTCCCTCCTCTGTGGTACTCTCTCTCTGTTGTCCACATAAGGAAAACCTTGTATGCTGAATATCTCCAAAAGTGCACTTTTGCAGCTACTTTTGGTCTCCCTTATCTTAACCTTTCTGAACATCTAAATATCATTCTTCCTACTTCTGCTTTCTAAGGCTGAACAAGCAAAAATCCTATCTACTGTTGAGTCCAAGACTGAGGATCAGTGGGCGAGGGCCAAAAAATCACTCTACAGTAAATTTGAGGTCACCGAGACCAATACATTTCCACCCTCAGACCACCCTCTTACCTTGTCTGAGTGGTTTGTATGTCAGCATAGATCTTCTTGGGGTCCCTTCATTCAGAAGGAGATCAAATTGATCAGGCACTTTCAGATGTACCAAGACTACTCCTTTGTCAACCACCTGCTAGCAGTTCAACTTGGCCAGTTCAGGGCAGCTATTGCTCGGCTTTGTACAGTGAATCCAGTCAACACACCTCTTCAGGTTGACTTTGCCACCCTACAGATGCCTGAGATTGCATTTCTCCCCAAGCTCCACTTTCTTCTTATGGATTCTGAAGTGGGTCCTATAATCTTTGAGAGATTTTCCAGAGTCATAGCCAGGATCTTTGTGCAGAAGGGAGCTCCTCTTGCATTCCATAGATTCCTCTTCAGGGAATATCAGAGAGGGTTTATCAAATCATCTGTTCTAGCTCCACTCCTTGCAGAGGCTGAGAGATTCATCAACACTGACTGGTGTAAAGCCTATCCTGAGGCTGCACTTCAGCTTGCGCAACTGAATTCCTCTCTGAGCAAGTCCAATCAGCTGACTCTCTCTCCATAAAAATTCATAGACCTCAACTCCATAAATCTGGTTTTAGATCCCTATTCAACCTGGGTTGAGAGATACAAGATTTATGTACCTCTGCGAAAGGATCTGCTTGCTCATAATCTACACTATCCTCTCTCCATTAATAAATTTCTTCAACATGCAAGTTTTGGAACTGTTGGACCCTACAAGTCATCCCTTAGCAATCAGGAGTATACTTCTTTCATTGAAGAACAGAGACTACTCCACATCAAATGACTTAGTCCAGAAATGGGGCCATCATATAATATTAGTTGGGGTGTTTTTAGAAATCTCTTTGAAGAGCAGGAAGTCAAAGTTTGGCAGATCATTACTCGCCATGCTTCTCATTTGTCACCTGCCTTTTATATGCCTACCCCAACTACTGAATCACTACTAGAAAAAGTGGTTTTACCGACGGATATTTCCGACGGAATTTGTCCGTCGGAATATCCGTCGGAAATACCGATTTCCGACCGATTTCTGACCGATTTCCGACGTAATAATCGGAGTTTCCGACCAATTTCCGACGAAATTCTTTTCCGTCGGTAATTTTCTGACCAACTATTTCTGACGGGCTATTTCCGACAAGTTTCTGACGGAAAGCTGTCGGAAACGGATTTTCCGACGGATTTCCGACGGAAAGCATCTGTCAGAAACGTCGCATTTTCTTGTGGTGAATAAAATTCTCTTCCTGGCACCATTTATCTTTGTCTATCTCTATTTTTATCTTCTACATATCTAATTCTTTTTGCTTAATGACAAAAAGGAGGAGAAAAATATTCTGAAATACATACCTTAAAATGTTTTTTCGCAAATTTATTTCAGCCTTTATATGTATACAACTCCTTATGTTTTGTCATCACCAAAAGGGGGCGATTGATGCTCAGTCCATCTCTATATAATTTATTATTAATTATATGTATTTTTTGTGATTAACAAAACCTTGAAAAATATTATCTAACAACATTTTGTGAAGTTAATCCACAAGCAGTAATTCAAGTAAAAATCTGTAAGTTGTTTACACTCACTGTCATTTGAAGCTTATTGCATATATTTTGTCTAAGTATACATCGACTTCCATATAATAGCTCACAACAACTTTCTTAGTAAAACATCGATTTCATTCTAGCATCGACTTCATAAATAAAACAACGGTTTTGGTCTTACGACAACTTCATAGTTAGAACATCGATTTCGCCTTACTAAAACATCGATTTGGTTGCCACATCGCTTCACTTTACTTAAACATCGATTTCGTTACTACATCGACTTCGTTTCACTTAAACATTGATTTCGTTGCTACAACGATTTCGCCTTACTTAAACATCGATTTGGTTGCTACATTGACTTCACTTTACTTAAACATCGATTTCGTTACTACATTGACTTCATTTCACTTAAACATCAATTTCGGTAGAACGACGACTTCATATGAAACAATGACTTCATGTCTACAACGATTTACTTAAACATCGATTTCAGTAGAACATCGATTTCATATGAAACAATGACTTCTGGTCTACAACTATTTACTTAAACATTGATTTCAATAAGAACATCGACTTCATATGAAACAACGACTTCATGTCCACAATGATTTCATCTGCACATCGATTTCAGTGCAGTAATGACTTCTGTTAAACAACGACTTTATACAGAACATCGATTTCATTACATTTAAACATAGATTATGTTCACATCGACTTGGTTTCAACATAGATTACATTCTCACATGTTTTATGATTATATCAACATCAACTCTCTCTGTACATAGACTATCTCAATATATCAACTCTCTATTAACAATTATATTTTAGACAACTGTTGAATATTCTTATTTAAATTCTTTTCAAACCTTCTTGAGATTCATTTCACATGATACCCAAATACATTTTCAAATCTCTGTGGATTTCAAATCTTCCCGCGTATCATGATGTATCCTGTAGTCCTCAACATTTATTATGATGGAACCAATCTCTGCACAATATATCTTTGCTTATATCACTTATGTCACATAAAGTCACACTTTATGTGATGACAGAATGGCATTTCCTTTTTGGTGTATCTTCATATAGGACGATTACTAATGTTGACTGACAGTTTAGACAAAGATAAGTTGTCTATGTGTCAGCATTTATTATGTGCAGGGTTTCCGGTAGAAACTCATGTTACAAAGATGGACCTGTCAACCTGACAAAAGCTAGAAGATTCAGACAATCTTCCTTTGTGTGTGAATGTCTTCCCCAACATTAATGGTTGTAGTTTTTCTTGCTCCACACTTCGGACCATTCACTCCAACGTGCTTGAAGATGTGAGACAACGAATACTTCAACGGTCAAATTATTTCAAAGAAGATAAATAGAAGACTGGTGACTCCATGCAAGAGAGTTCTTTTTTGGAAAAACTTATCAAGCTTATATTCTAAAGATCTTGGAAGAAAAGTAGAGCTCGCTCGTTCATTCAATCTTCTGAAGCTCTTACCTCTCCATAGCAAATTGCTTAGCCTTTGAGAGCCTAAGTTGATCTGAAAGAGACTTCATAGTTGTTATTCTTTGTCTCTTAGACTTCACCTCAGATCAAGCAGTTTGTATTAGCTTGGTCTAGCACTATAAGAAATCTTAGTTCTGCCTACGAAAATTCCTTACGGTCTATTATATCCATAAGCTATTCGTATGGATAGACACATCTATACTTACGAACTGTACCTATCGTAGGGATATCAGATGAATTTTGTTCATGAACTTTTAAGATACATCTATCCCTATGGCGTGGTACTGTAAGCATATAACAAAATTATATACTTACGGAGTGTGTTACTGTAAGAAAATAGTAGGTATAAACATTATCCAGAGTTTTTTCTTATAAAAATTTCAAAACACCCTCCAAAATTTTTCAGATCGCGGCAACTAACTTTCTCTCTAAACTCAAAACATCTGCCAAACCTTCAAGAACACCCCCAAAACCACACCAGCCCCCGCGCCTAGCCGCCCACACGGAAGCGGGGTACCAATCCCCGATCTGGCACCGCAGCAGCTCCGCCTCCTTCATATCCTCGGGGGGGTGGGGGGGGGGGGGGTGGGGGAGAGGGGCGACGACGACTGCTGCTGTGTTGGGAAGGGGAGGGGTTCCCGTGAAGGAGCAGCGGCAGCTGTGCTGGGAAACGAAGGATCGCTGAGAAGGGATGACGGCGGCTACTGCTCCTGCTACGACACTGGAAGAAAAGGGGAGGCGGCAGTGTTCCTTCATCTACTTCTGCTGCTGCTGGGAAGGCTTCTACATCTGAGTTTCCTATGCTTAGTCGCCCTCCCTGGTCCTGTTCCTGGGGCGCCTGCCATGGCTGCCCTTGGGGGGGGGGGGGGCAGCAACCCCCCTCCCTTCTCCCCTGCCTAGCTGCTGCTCACGCACCATCTCTCACTGCCGTACTGGAAGCTCTAGGTGTACCAGCTGCTGCCGATGGTTCCCCTTCTGCCCCGAGTGGACCTCCTCCAGCTGGACCAGCCTCTGCTTCCTCCCCTTCCGTGGATCTGGCCGCACAAGCCCCATCTGCTTGGGCTACGCACAGAACAACCTCACCTGGTGCTTGGTCTGCTCATCCAGCCCATCTCTGGCCCGCCCTAACTCAAGGTACTGTGCATCCGTCTCCTGCTGGACCTCAAGCCGCTGGAGCTCAGCCCCCAACAGCAGCTCCCCCATCATTCGCACAAGTCCTGAAGCAGTCCTCTCCCCCAACACTGCCCCTGGTCGCCCATGCCCCAGCAGTCACTGATTCGGGTGAGCCTGCAACATTCTTTTCTATGGAGGAGATCAAGGCTTCCTGCAAACCCCTTGACCTGGCCATCATAGCCAGAACTCCTCAAGGTCGGCCACCCTTGCAGGAGATCAGATTGCACCTCATTCAACGGCACCTGCTCCTTCGATTCCAAGATAAGGAGGTTCCTCATTGCATTTGTTTTTAGTTATTAAGCAAAATTCTACCACGCTCTCTTATTCTCCTCCTCCTGCAGCTCCTCTTCATCGCCCTTTCTTCTCTTTTGATCCATGGAGTCGCACGGCAAACCCCGGAGGTATGAGAGGGTCGGTCCCGAACCAGTTTCCTGCAGCTTGTGATTTGTTTGTTCTCTTACTGCGTGCTTTCCCATGGAAGCCGGAATCAAATTAATCCCTCTTGCAGCATGCTTCTTTGATACCATGAGAAAGGCCGGCCGAGTGCTTGATGCCATTTGGTTATGATCAAAATCGAAGATTAATGTCGTGATTTCTGCTGTCCGGCCCTATAAATAGTTCCCAATTATTAGTTGGAGTCTTTTTTTTTCACATATATAGGGGATTAATTAAATTAATTAATGGTGTGCTCATCAAGAACATCATCTTGTATAACCGGACCTGTGAACCATACTCTTAATTGCAGCCGTATATCGTCTACATGGGGGGTTCCACCGATGATAAAACAAAGGCAGACCCCGAAGATATATACACGTCTCACCTGAAGATGCTGGCCACAGTGATCCCCAGGTATACCTTATATGCATGCTTAATTTTGATCCATCGATTTAAATAATTAATATTCCTTAAACCACAGAGGACAAACAATTAATTGCCCATCTTTGTGATTTGATAAGTGCTGTTGTTTATAAACTAATATAGTATTACCTACCTTATTGGTTATTGCACCGAATCTATTGCTGGTTAAGATCAAGTGTATGCTTAGTCATTAAAATTGTTTTATTGTTCTTATTTATCATTAAAATTGCAGCGCATGTTGCCAGCATTTTCTACTTGTTGTGCTGAGCTCATTGCTAGATGGGAGAAGCTGGTTGGTCCAAATGGATCTTGTGAGTTGGATGTGTGGCCAGAGCTTCAAAATTTTACTGGAGATGTCATATCTAGAACTGCATTTGGATGTGTGGCCAGGTCTTCAAAATATGTTTATTCCAGTTACAGGTAATAGCTTAACTCCACTAGCTAGTCCTGGCCACTGCGCCAGCGCTAAAAAAGAAAAGACTCCACTAGCCATGGCCTACATCCATACAATTTTTCGCATGATAAGTTTGGGAGGAGGCATATGATCGTTTCATGCTATTTTTTTTTTCTATATATGTTGAAAACAATATATAGTTCCTGTCCTTACATGAAAATTATACAATTGATTGACAAATATAAAATTGCAAATCAGCTTTCCATTCGTGGTCATCATTTAATTGATGTTGGATTCTTTTTCTCTCATTTGTTTAGGAGGAATAAAAAATATAAATGATTTTGTCGCATGCAAGAATTCATACTTTGCTAAGAATATGCTTTATTACAGGTTTTTCCCCACAAAAAAGAATAGAAGAATGAAAGAAATCGCTAAAGAGGTGCGAGGGTTTCTTAGGAATATGATTATGAAGAGGGAGAAGGCAATGAAATTGGAGTCACCCCAAATGATGACTTTCTGAGCTTACTTTTAGAATCCAACCTCAAATACTATAAAGAAAATGGAAGTGTGGAGAAATTTAAGATGACAAGTGAAGACGTGATTGAAGAATGACAAGTGAAAATTCATCGAGGGCAGGCGCCAGCACTTTGTTTCTTCTCTGACATGTTGACCAATGAGTTCTCCAAGACTTCCCATCCTATCTTCCATGGTCGCTGACTTCCCGTCTTGTTCTTGGATTGTCTTGCATCTGCCTCACTACATTGGTTGTTATGGATAATTTTGTCTACAAAGTGATAACATCATACTGGCATGTTTGAGGGTACTAGATATGGAACACGACCATATATGACCAAATTTTCTCCTCGGAAACTTGTGCTTGATCATTTACCTCGTTTTCTGATTTACGTTTAGACATATATTGATTTCATTATCTTAACTTTTATCAATGTTGTTATTGGAGAATATTCCTGATCATTTAGTTTTTTTTTTTTTCAGGGAAATTTATATTGCCCAACTGAGGAGACATTATATTTTGGTTCAGCCAATAATTACTGTTGGCACAATTTCTTTAAATGCATTGCTACTGGCACATAGTCCATCAGTTAAGTTGTGACTTCAGATAAAGCAATGCTTTCTATCATGAGAACAGATCATTGTCCAAAAGCCAAACATTTTCTTTTCTAATCTCTTATGCTTAGTATTGAGGTAAAATAAATATTCTTCTATTTATTCTGTGGACATTCAGTACAGTTGTGCGGGAGTTGATACATGCATCTGCTTGCTGTTCCAACTGAAGGTCCTTTGAGAAGCATATCATTTTACTTTTTCCTGGTCTTTTGTGGAACTTCAATTTATTGGTAAATTATCTGCTACAACCTATTGTAAGTTTACTTCAATTTTTTGGTTACAAAATATTTTTGTGACAGGGTACAAGATCTTGAGTCAGCTTACCTTGACGAAAAGAAAAATAATACCTTCCTGCAGATGGAATTGGAAAAATTAAAAGAGCAAAGTGAATCTTTTGGGAAGGTAATATACAAGGCTTTAACCCAAATACTTTATGTACAACTGCATTGAAGTCCTTCAAAGACTTCCAGCCATTTCAGCATTCTCTGTTATTTCTAGGTTACATTCTCTCAAATATGCCAGTTAGACATGCAAAGTTTGGGATTTTCCAGTTTCAGAGCATCAAAAGCAACCTTCTTACTTAAGTGTGTTTCTGTGAAGTTAAAATCATCAGAATAACAAGGTTTAATGTCTCATGAGAAAGTTCATTTTTATTCAAGTTTATATTCTCCTGTTACATTCTGGAGAACAATTAATGAATGTGAAGGTATTGTGGAGTCCATTAGCCTGCCTAGTGCCTAGGATTGAGATTTCACCTAAGAGCCATTATTAATATGTCTCTGTTTTGACGAAAGATATTGTATTTTACCACTTCTCATTACTTCTTATAATCTCCTGTGGCCTCTGATACATGTTTGACGATATCATGAGGGTTTGATCATTTGCAAGAGGTGATGAGAAGCAAGGTTTGCAGAACCGGAACTGGTTTCTGGGCTGGCTGGGGGGCAGTTCTGATCCTTGTCCTGGTTCCAAGGTCAGTTCTAGCTGGTTTGAGCCAGAGCAGTTCCAGCCGGTGCTGCATAAGAGTAAACACCCAGGATCCAAACTAAAATTGGACACTCTAGCAGACCGTGGCTTCCTCCCAGTGATATCAAAGGTTAATCTAAGTGTTGTCTTGACTGATTTGTGGATGAATTCTGAAAACCAACGTTTGAGCTATTCTGCTCATTCCACCATGTATCGACTTAATGTGATTTTCCTATTCTTTTCCCCTTGTGTTCAAACTATCACATGTTATTTCTCATATATTCCACAATGCTAGCAGAAATCTTATAAATAAGTTGCATCCATCTAAAAGTATGTTAGAAGATTATGTAAAGGCACAACCTAATGGTCCAAGTATGGAGTAGGATGAGCCACATCCATGAAATCCTGATGGCATGCTCCTTTTTCTTCCAAAATTTTAAGTTTGCCTTGTAGTACAAGTACGGAATGTGGGTTCTTATTTTCTTTCTATGTAGTTGTTTTCATAATGTGGAATTTGTGGAGAATGTATTTTTTCATTTATTTAAACTTTTGTTGAGAATATAATTGTACTTATTATAATTTTCTTCTCATATTTTATCTTACCTCACCATTTTGAGTTTTTTTTTTCAGTAAGTACTATTTATGCCATGGCATAATACACCTTGAAGACAATTAGATTTTGAAAACTTGACTAGTTCTCTAGTGCATTTGGGAGTATATAACATGCCATTTGCTTGTTCCTAACTGCAAAACATGTTTGGTAAGCACTCATTTAGCCTTTTTCTAAATCATTCTCCTTTTTAACACTTTACATTTGTTTTTTTGATCAGATCAAGTTAAAAATTGGTCTCTATTTCACTAGCTAGCTGAAAGTGTTCAGTAAAAATAGAGTTGTTTTTGGTATGCTCCAGTTTCCTCTATATTGCATTTGATCAGGTAATCTGCCTTCAAAATTCTTCCCGTGCCATCTTCTACAATAGAATTCTGATTATTGGAAGTGTGAGTCCACACCTCTTCTTTCGCCTCTTTTTGTCGTCGCTTGCTTCTTCTTCTTCTCTGAAGATGGGTGATCTGAATGCGAGGCTTTCCGATTTCTGTTGTTCCACTATTTATTTGGTTGTTTAAATTTGGTTTTTCTGATTCCTGAAACTTGTTTCTCACATAGTACTTATTGACCACATATTGTTGCTCTTGCAGTTTTGTCTACTGCAACCTGTCTTGGTCGAAGGAGAAAGAATGTGAATGTGAACAATGATGAATGTGAACAACCTGTCTTACTCTTTCATTTACTAACAATTAACTTCCTCTTCTGAACAATATGTGAATGTGAACAATGATGTTTGATGTAATCTTTCATTAACATTATTGTTTGTTAAGCTTTAATGTTCTTCATATTATTAATGTGTTGTGCATTGTGAATGAGTGGGTGTGAATGTGTGTGGATCTAAACGTGGACGTGTATGTGTTGATCTAAATGTGGATTATGGATCTAAATGTGGATGTGTATGTGTGGAACAAAATGTGGATGTATATGTATTGATCCAAATGTGAATGTGTGGATCTAAATGTGAATGTGTATGTGTTGATCCAAGTGCTTGTGAATGTGGATCTCTAAATGTAGGTGAATGTGGCTCCATCTGAATATATTACTTTTTTTTTTTGCTGAAACAAAACTGCTTATGGTGTACACGGCCGTAGGCACACATACTTGCTTACGGTGTACGTGGCCGTAGGGGAACATGCTTACGGTTTAAAATGCCGTAGGGATGTTCGCAGTTGTAACTGAATATCCTTACAAAAAAATGACTACGGTTAATATCGTCGTAGCCAAAAAAGGGTATCCTTATGGTGTCACTTACGGCTACCAACACCGTCACTATAGCTTTATACTTACGGAGTTTCAAACACCGTAGCCTTAGGCCTTTGCCGTCGGTCTTTTGCCGACGAAACCCAACCGTAGGGTAACACCATAAGCAAAGACTATGCTTACGATTTTTGGTTATCTACCTACGGTGTTTGGACGTAAGCAAAGCCTGATTTTCCTGTAGTGTAGGGGCCAACCACTTCTTACTCATTTTCTATGAGTGTTCCTCTTCGGGTGTGAAGAGAAGACCTGCTTGAGTGGGTGGTTGTTCCCTTCGGCAAGAAGGAAGACCTGTTGCATCAGGTGCTTTAGTTCCTCTTTAGGTTGATAAGAGAAGACCAGTGTTGCTGGATGTTTAAGTGTCCTTAAGGGGGACAGTACTCTTGCTTAGTGAAATCCCAAGGTGTTGCTTGGGGACTGGACGTAGAACTCTTTGTGATAGGAGATCCAAACCAGGATAAATATTTTTGTTGTCTGTGTGTTTGCTCTCTTTGTCTTTACTTGACACTAACTCTAACTATCAAATTTAGTATTCTTTGTAAAGCATTTTATTTACAGGAATTTATCTAAAAGAATTTTTAGCAATCCATTCACCCCCCTCTGGGATTGCTATCTGGGCAACACATTGTGCTATAGTGATTGTTTGTTTTGTTTTCCTATACATGAATATTTCTTCTAATGACTTCATCATATTAAAATACTTTTTATAGTTCAACTTCTTTGATCTTATATATTACGAAATGAAAAATGATTAGGCAAAATTTGAAGAACAAAAGAGTACACAACCAACAACTTCTCAATCATCAATTGCCACTAGCGATGATGTTTATAGATAAGTTCTTGAAAAAGATAGACTTGAGCGTATACATGGTATTGGAACTAGTATTCATATAAAGAAAGTGGCAATTTACCCAACTGGAGAATCACACTCACAATTAAGAGAAGACAATTTGCGGTTGACAGCAATATTGGAAGAATTGGCAGAAAAAAATAAAGAATGTCGAGTTGCTAGTGCGGCAGGTATTTAAATTTTCTGCATCTATTGATTCATTATATATATTAGTATGTTGTTCATTTCAATACTCTTATGATATATTTTCTTAATAGGAAAATGAAAATTGACAATCATCAACTTCAAAGTGTGCTGCATCATCTCCTAGTATAATTGAATCTCAAAGTGTTTTGATAAAATATTTCGTTAATTTCTATATATATACTCAATTTCTTTTGTACAATTATATCTTTTAAATTTTTGTTCTATTTTTAAAATTCACAGATGTAGAGAAGAAAAATCAAGTTACTTGATATGGAAGGGCAGGCAGTTGCTAGTGGTGTAGTCATCAGTGAAGATAAGGAGAAGGTGGTCATGCATGGGAAAAACTTTAGAGATGGTTATTGGGAGGTATCTGTAAATTTTACAGTAAAATCCGATGCACCACTTGTTGTAAAAGATGGAGAATGAATGAGGATGAGAGATGCTGTGAGGAACCATATTGTTTGGTTAAAAGATTATGTAAGATATTTTTTTATCAACATTTATCTTACTTAGGTATGTATTCATTTATGTAAATTTGATCCAATTCATTTATCTTCTACAGGTTTAACTTGAACTTCAGCTTTAGAGCACTTGGGAGAAATTTGATCGTGACAGTAGGTATATATA
Source organism: Colocasia esculenta (assembly GCA_014218235.1). NCBI lineage: Eukaryota > Viridiplantae > Streptophyta > Magnoliopsida > Alismatales > Araceae > Colocasia > Colocasia esculenta. The sequence continues at coordinate 23,582 of JACBKR010000369.1, forward strand.
TTACTTAGGTCGTGAATGTGTCTTTTCTTGTTTTATTTTTTTTACTATAAAATAAGTTATTTATTTTTGAACTTATATATATACAAAGGGTTTCTTATACCGATTTTTTCGTTGTCCAGCTAAATTAGACTTTAATATATACTAATCCAACAACTATCCCAATATGGATTGGATTTGCCTTGCTTCCAGTTAACTTTTTCAACGAGGCTTTCTTGATGTCTATTGCTTGGAACTTGGGAATGGTTCTTCAGATACATGAATCTACTCATTCTTGGACACAAACATTTGAGGCTTTGTTTTCCGTGGAGATGGACATATCTAAGGCTCGTCCTGAACATCTATGGATAGGCCATTGGTAAATCTGGTTTTTGGTAGAAAATAAACTACCAAGCCTTTGTGGTTATTGTCATCAATTGGGCCACTCCTTTGAAGATTGCAAAAGGAAACTCAAGAAACATAATTAAGGGCAATCGTAACACAGAATGGAAATAAAGAAAAGGAAAGGGAACTTGGCTAGGAACTAGAACTTCCATAAGCTACGTGCAAGAGAAAGTGTGGATTCTCGTTAAGAGGCAAGGTCGCAATATTGTTGATCCAGTTTCTATTGTCCCTGTAGCTAATGCTTTTGACAGGATTATGGACGATCTTCAATGTTACCACGTCCATCCAGAAAGTGCAATGTTACCACGTGGAGTATGATACGTTGCAGCACATCGATAAATTCTTCCCCTACTTGTTCTCAGTGAAAGGTTTGATATGAAATATTAGGGGGATTGTGAATGATCGATCAATTAGTAGGTTGAAGTTCCTCACTAAAAAAATACCAGATGGATTTTTTTGCAATTATTGAACCTATATATGATTGATGCTCATGTGAATGCTGAAAATACACCATTCATGATCTTCCATTGGATCCCTCATGTCTCTCTAATAAGATGGTAATCTTGTAAAAATTGGTTTTCAGTTTATTAACAACATCATCATTACCTCTGCATGATAATTTGTTATAATTGTTCTGTTGTTTCATTTAAGGGCTTTTTTCTGGAGGAAGATGTAATAGGATCCCAACAGGTATAGACTTATAGTAGGTTGGGGATAGTGTTCTTTTGGTACTTCCGTGTATTTCAGACAGAATTTTGGTGAGTGAGTTTGTCATTTGACATTGTAGTGACTTATTTATGAAATTTTCTTATGGCCTTTATGAAACATTTCTATGTGCAAACAATGTGGATCAAATATTGTAGTGAGTTTATTAGTGTTTTATTGGTGTATGATGCTATTGGGGTGAAATACATTGGTGTTCTATATAATATTTACAGCAAAAATAAATGTATAAGCTATAACTATATGAGAAACAAGTATATTACTTATGCTAGGCAACATGTATAGTTACAGTTAATCTATAAGATATAAGGCAATATATATATTGCTTACGCTAGGCAACAGGTATATATAGTTACGGTTAATCTATAAGATATAAGACAATAGGTATATTACTTAGCTAGGCAACAGGTATGTTTCGGTTAATATGTGAGGATTTCGACATTTGTTACGATCTAAGGGAATGATATATATAGGAAAATAAATAATATAAACTATAGTTACAAACAAGGTATATTACGTACGCCATCAATCTGTAGATGTGAATAGTGACGGTGTCGGTCGGTGATCCTTTTCTTAGGCTATCTAGTTGACACTATATCAAATACTTTTTTATATTTCTTACAACTTTTTAATGAATACCGATGGTTTTAAGCATAGGTGAAACACATGTGTACTTACGGCGTAGGATGCATATATAGGCGTATACGTAGGTATAAAACCTGCCTATTCTTACGGTTGTGTAGCCGTAGTTGACTTTTGGAATCGGCTTGAACCCACGCACCAATCTGCCGTAGGATATTTGGTAAAGATATATCTATTCTTATGGTTTTTGGGTATCATCTTATAGTTTTAAGACGTAAGTACATTCCAATTTCTTGTAGTGCTATTGAGAGATTTTCGGATTATGTTAGGTACCTCTATGCAAGTTAAGTTATAAATTTATTGTGCTCTTTAGTCATGCACTTGCTCTTGGTTCATACTAATTGTGTTACTCCTTGAAAGCTTGATTTGCTTCATGATACATATGGCTTGTAATACTATTTTTATTGATATTCCATAAAAATAATATTACAAGAAAATAGTATTGTGCTCGGAATATCAATAAAAATAGTATTACAAGCCATATGTATCATGAAGGTAGATTGGCTTGGGATCTGTGTGGGATACTGCCATGGCAGCTTGTCCTCCCCCCCCCCGGCTAGCTAGCAGATCATGTCTACTTTCTGTCAATCACACCAAATTTGACAAGCATCACCATTGGAAGGGAAAGTTCCGAATGTTGGGGAGGACGACACCCTATGGGGACTCTCCGTTGGCAAAAATATTTTGGCCAACGTCCACAATTTAGTTGGCGCCAACAATTTGCTTGGCGCCAGCATTGGAGGATGACGCTTCGACCTCTACCTGCCTACTAAAAAAAGGGGTCTTCTTTTTGTCTTCCCTTCTGCTATTGCTACTCCTGCGCACCATATCAGCTTCTTGCTCATTTCCACAAACGATGTCAGATGAAGAGGGCCGATCTCGAGTCTTCTTGTAGATCGTTAGATGATATTGACGACAGAGATGTTACAAGCTTGTCTATGTGGAATCTGCATAAAGTAGACCATGGATAAAGAGGACATAGGAGACTTGCTCTGGGGGATCACCATCTGATACTTAAGCCAGTGGTGAAAGAAAGGCAACTAGAAGGGGAGGCGACCCAACATCGTTCTCCACTAGTAAAGAAAGGAATTGAAGTTTGGGGTTGCTACCTTCATCGGAGGACTTACTGAAGGGTTTAATAGGTGTCAACTCCCCCATTGGTCGATGCTAGGTACGGTGGGTGACATGGGTAGGATGTGGAAGGGGTTGTTGGCGACATGACCCTTTGGATATGGTGATCCTTGAGGGGCCATGTCGGGCGCTACTAGAAACACAGTATATGTAGTCGTCTATAAAACTTATATAGACGGCTGACTAAAACCGTCTAGTTATGTTATATATGTAGACGGTTACTATAGCCTTCTATATGTAGAACATATGTAGACCGTAACTAGTAGCCGTCTACATAAGTTTTGTAGACGCGTCAATATAACCGTCTACGTATGCTGGGTACATAGACGGATATATAAACCGTCTATATATAAAACACATGTAGACGGTTTTACACAGCCGTCTATATAAGTATAATTTTTTTGTGGATGTAATTATTTTTTTAATACTCATGAAATTTAAAAGAAATATTCAAAACTTTAATAATATTCACATTTTAAATATTAAAAATTATTATAGGATAAAAAAGTTTAATAAGAATAATTATTTATTATGTATACTTATATAATAAAATTATCATTTTATAAATTTTATACATTTGTTATTTACAACATATATTATTTTTGTTGCAGACCCGTCCCTAAAATTAATATTTTTTTTTCAAATTAGGACACCTAAACTGATTACTTGTGATCCTCCTCATAAACAAACATTTATTGTATTGAAGGAGTGAATATATATTTGAAGTTTACATATATATTTACATATTTAATGCTATGAATATAGTCGTCAATTGAAAAATGTTAGCATATATAATGTATAATTGAAAAATACATATCATGTTTAACTTGAAAGAATAATATATCTCTATATATATTAGTTTGATCATTTTTACTAACATATTTGAATATCTAGTTGAGTGAGATTAATTTTACTAGTCTCTATTCTTATGTTTTTTGTTTACATTGCCCTCGTTGAGATTAATGTTAATAATATTTTCCATAATCATATCATAATTGGATGTTTGATAGAAGCAATAGATTTTCACTCATTCATTTAAGTGAGGATGTAATTATTATAGACATTCAAAGTTATCTATGTATGTATATATGTACTTATATAATTATGGTGTTTGAGTTATTTGACAACACACTCAACTGATCATATGTACATAGATCGAGAGCGAATTCAACAATGGTATTTTAGATCGAATGAAATCTAAGGGTCAGATTCTGATTGATAGTTGATTCAACGGTTTGGTTTTGATCAGTTTGTAGATCGAGATATTAATAGTTATATATAGTTGAGATCAACATATAGACGACTGAAAATCATAGCCATCTACAAAAAGAATATTTATAGACGGTACATATAACTATATATATAGGTATATATACTATATACACATATGTATATGCATATATATATACTATATATATGTGTATATATCATGTGTACATAAAATATATATGATGTAAATTGATATAAGTATATGTATATCTAGATATTTTAAACCATCTCATATGTCAAATATGTAGTCCGATAACTACTAGTTTTCTTTTATTGTGACCTACAAGGTGAATCTTTAGACAACTATTGTTGCAATATATATATATATATATATATATATATATATATATATATATATATATTCACTATATAGATATTTAAATAATATATATTACCTAAGTATATATATATAATATATTATCTATATAGATATAATATTTATAAATATTTATTTTAGAATGCAAAATAGTTTTAAAGTTAATTAGTTATAGGTAGATGACTAAATTTTAGCTGTCTATGTATCCTCTTTTGTAGACGGCTTTAAGCCATCTACAAATAATCCTCTAATTTATCACCCCCACCCCCCTCACCCCCTCCCCCGCCCCATTTCCATGCGCCCTCGCCCTTCCGTCGATGCCTTGCCCTGTTGGAGACGTCGGAGACGCCGCCACCGTCGTCTGTCGCGGACGCCGCCGCCGCGGACTCCGCCGCCGCCGTCGCAGTTTACCGTACGGCTCACTGGTAATCGTCCTCTCTTTCTCTCTCTCTCTAAGTCTCTTGCGCTCTCTACCTCTTTCGATCTGACTCTTCCTCTTTCTCACCCACTCTGCATTTCTCTTGTGAGCCGGGAGGGGAGGGGGGTGGCCTGCTGTCGGGTGGGGGGTTGGCGGTGGCGGTGGGGCAGTGGGGTGGGGGTGGGGCAGTGGGGTGGGGGGTTGGTGGTGGGGCAGTGGGGATGGGGGCCGGGGTTGGGGGTGGGGCAGTGGGGGTAGGGGGGGTTGGCGGTGGGGCAGTGAGAATGGGGGCCGGGGTTGGGGGTGGCGGATGTGGGGTGGGGGGTTGGCGATGGGGAGGGGGCAGTAGGGGTGGGGGGTTCCTGGTGGGAGTGACGTTGAAGCTTGAGAGGGAGCAACTTTTCCATTGTACATGACAGCATAACCATGGACTACTGCATTTGACAAAGAAACCATTCTGTGCAACTGTGCTAGGACCCCTCTCATCTGGTTTAGATCCAAACCCTAGATGTTATTTTGGGATTGTCCAGACTCTCCGCTTTACTTGAAAAACCAAAGCTAATTAGTTGGGTCTACATGATCAAACTCGACCGAGCAAATGATTTGACAAGAGAGGGGACTCTTTTCCATTACAAGCATATGAGGATGAGACCAGAGAATCCCATAAGATATGTGTATGTGCATGCTTTGGGTTGATAGTTTGATGAGATGATGGATTTGTGAAAAGATTGACAGCAACAATCTCAGTTTGAAGAATGATTGGATCGTGAGGACTTTTTTAGTTTATTTAACTTTAAAAGATATAACACTCTAATTCATATATTCACCTTAATATCATCCAACCCAGCAATGGACAACCTTTAAAGTGGTGATTAGGTAAAATTTGCTTGTCTAAGGAACATTTTAAGTGTCAGTGTCTTAAAGTGGTGATTACGTAAAATTTGCTTGTCAAGTAGTTTCATATGTCATTTACTTCTTGGGTTAGTGACACTTGCATTCATGTCAGTCTTCATAAGGTAGTATTTTTTCACATGGTTCCAGTGCTACCTTTATTGCTACATATATCATGTTGTGTTATGTATTTAATAATTGTGTTGGCTTACCCATCTTTTTATTAATATATTTTTTTGTAAAATATGACGACAGGTTTTGTTTGGAACACCTGCGGAGATCGAGCTAGTTGCTTTCATCTTTTGAGGCTCTTTGTTCAGGTAAGATCTAGCGAGCCTGGATGGTGGCTCAACTTTTTTATTATGTGTGGATGAGTGAATATATTTTTTGCAGGATGTGTGAATGTATTTTAATGCAGGATGCAAGCATTGGATGAAACATATGGATGTAAGAATGACTGGACTTTTTTTTTGCCCGTTCAAGACTTTTGTTATGATATATGTTTTTACTGTCTTTTGATAGTATTGACATATATCGAGCATATAGTCTTGAATTGTCCAAGTTGGACAGCCTATGGAAATTTGATCATCTGGTATTCTTTATTATATGTGTTTTGAGATTATCTTAAAATTTCGGCATCATCTTCTCGCTTTTCTCCAATATACCTGCTAATTTTAACAGCTCTTTTTGTCACTTGTATTTTATGCAAGTGATTTTTTAGCATAGTTAAAATTAGTAAATAATGGTGGTATATTGGAGAAGTGTGGGGAGATGCTGCCAAAATTTTAAGATAATCTCAAAACACATATAATAAAAAACATCAGATGATCAAATATCCATAGATGGGTAAGATTTCATGTAGGTACCCCCTTTTCTTTGCAGGAATGTATGAATATAGACTTTTGTGAAATTGTTGAAGCTTATCAAGAAAAATTGGTTGGTGTTCCTATCAATGGAGAAATATTTGATGTTGATGTAACTGAAGGAATAAATGTGAGAGTTGGTGAATATATGGAGACTTAAGTGGGGTTGTAATTATGTTATGTTTTTCTATTATATATTTAATGTTTATAGTAACTCTGGTCATGGTAATATATATGTTATATTGTAGAATGTGAATGTGTTCATGCATTTAATTTTTTTTTACAGGATGTGAATGTGTCTCTTTTTTGCATGATATATCTCTATTTTTCAAGATGTGAATGTATGAAATTTTTTTCCACAGGTTATGTACACATGTGATATGCTCCTAATATAGGGGAGATGTTGTCAAAATTCTTTGTAAATTATATACACTACTTATTAATATCAATAATTTCAGATACGAGTTCGCGCAGTGGATCTCGTGTTCGGAGATTATGGACTGTGGATGACGTGCCAAGTCATTCACCTGAAGACTCTGTTGCAGGTCATCCTTCTCAAGCCGTTCTTCCTATCAGTACTTAGGGGGCGTCTTCTGCTGCATCTGCATCTTCTTCTATAGCAGGTATATTTTTACATTCAGTAGCATTACAATTTATATTTACTTTAGTTTCATAAAATCTAATCATTTTCTTTATGTATATGTTTTTACATAGAGACACCATCGTGGGGTCGAGGGACTGGTCGTCGGGGTCCCTCTAGAGGTGCCACGGAGAGGAGGCTAGAGCCTGGACATAAATGGAATGTGAGAGTAATCGGTGGATACGGGGTAGGTGAGCAAGGGACAAATTTTATAAGTCGTATGGGCATTGTCATCAGACTGCATTGCAAAATATGGCAGAAAATTTTTTCAAAACTGCCTGAAGAGATAAAGAATGGAATATTTCGAGATCTTAAGGCAAATAGATTAATATTTAAAGTGAATATTGTGTATTTGTGAGATATTTAAATTAGATTGGTAATATATATGTAGATGTGGTATTGTTGGGATCGGACTCCTCAGACGGATAAGGAGATGTTACAACATATGACAGCCATGCACAAAGGCTGGCGTGGGATGTTGAAGTCGAAAGTAAGTATTTTTTTAAGTATTTTTTTTTTATCTTGATAATGAATATTTTGTTAACTTTGTAATTGTTATTTTGTAGCATTATAAGGGTAAGACCTTTGAGGATGTTGTTGCATCTGTTCCACTTGGTGTTGATCCATCAGATTGGGGGAAAATGTGTCAAAAATGGAATACAAGGGAGGAGCAAGTAAAATAATATGATTTAATACATATAGCACTTATGATTTTTTATTTGAGATTTCATCAAATATTTAAATATATGTATTGTCTTCTTCTTTACAGGATATTGCCGAGCGTAATAAGCAGAATCGCACCCATCAGAATATGACGTATCGATGGGGGCGTACGAGTATTTATCAATTAAAAGATGATTTTTTAAGTTTTTTAGTTTATTGAATGTAATTTAATAATCTCTATTGATTATTTTTTCATACTTGATGATTATACAATTAATTTTTATAGGTGAAGACTCACCAGCGTGAGCTCGATTGCATGGAGGTTTTTAGGATGGGGAGATGTAAAGACCTCCCAGACGGTACCCAGCGGTGGGTTGATGACGAAAGCAGCGATCGTTTTGTAAGTGTATCGGTCTTAGATAAATTATTTTTAATAAATTAGTTTATAAATTAAATTTTTTAATGAAATATTTTTTTAATTGTAGGAGAGGATGACATAGATGACGACTCATTCCCTCCAAAGTGATGATGCCGCTCCTGTTTCAGCCGAGGATGCCTTCATAGCTGTCATGGGATGAGACAGGCCTGGCCGTGTTCGTTGTGCGGGTAAGGCTGAGACGCTCCGCACTTGGTACGGGAGGGGAGAGGGATCGAGCTCCTCAGGTGGCTACCACACTCAAGTTCAGCAGTTGCAGTTGCAGGATCAAAACAAAAAGATGGAGGAGCTGTATGTAGAGAGGAGCAAGGATCGCCAGGAGTTAGAGGAGTTGTGTGCAGAGAGGAGAAGGGATCGCCAAGAGCTAAAGAATATGCGCAGTCAGATGTCAGAGATGCGAGCCTTCATGCAGCAATTTGCTGCTCAGCCATCACATATGTCTTGTCCTGCGCCTGAGCTTGAGTCTAAGGGGAGTGACGAGTCTACTGATAATTATGATGATGATGATTAGATTTTATAGTTGGTGAGATATTGTATTTCTTTTGAATATATTTATGATGTATTTTTAGATAATTTATGTGTGCATGGTATTAAAAAGATGATTTATGTATATGAATATTTTGATTTCTGTATTAACAGCAAAAAACAATAAAAATAACAAAAAAAATTAAAAAAATTTGAAATGTGTAGACGACTTAAGCGGTCTAAAAAACTTTATGTAGACGGTTTACTAACCGTCTACATAAGTTTATGTACACAGTTACAAATCCGTCTATATAAATATTTGTAGACAGCTTACTAAGCCGTCTACATAACTCTTTATAGACAGCTTAAAAACCGTCTACCTAAACTTTTGTAGACGGTAAACTAAACTGTCTACTTATCATAAGTAGACGGCTAATAAGCCGTCTACATAAGATTCGTTAACGGCTTAATAGAGCCGTCTACGTATCTTCGTAGACGGCTTCCAGCCGTCTACGTAAAACACTTTAGTAGACGGCTTATAAAAACCATCTACATATGATATGTAGACGGACTTTTCGTTCACGGCTGTCTAGACGGATGTATAGCCGTCTACAAAACCTTTTGTAGACGGTTCTGTTATTTTCATAGATGGCTTTCAACCATCTACGTATCCTCTTCCCCCAGTAGTACATGATGCTTCTTTTGGGGACAGTCATCCCAAGGCATGTTATCATGTCCCCGTACGATGAGGTAATCACGGAAGTATGCTCTCCCTTGTCTTTCTTCGTCATGTTGTCATTTTTGGGGATGTTTACTGATGTCACGATTAGTCGAGGATTGACCCAAGTCTTGCTTTCCTTGAGTTGGGGCTTGCCTGGGCTGTCTCCTCCTCTCGAGCTCTATTTGCTCGGGGGGTTAGATCTATGGTGCCCAATTTGCCGCAACTAAGCTTAATTGGGAAGTTCGTGACCTTCCACACTTCCCGATCTTTTTGCTTGAGAGCCGTCCATATATATATCATGGGAGGTCTTTCTCGAAGTTTATCTATTGAGACTTTCCCTAATTCAATGCTATGTGGCTCGAACGTGCACTCAATGTGGACCAAGTTTATTGCCTCATTTTCCTGGACGTCCAATTGATTGGATAACTAGGACAGGCTTTTTTCTGGATTGCATTTAATTTACCCTCTGGAGGTACAATATATTTTACCTAAATCCTCCTCAACTCAAGTCATGAGGGCGCTTCTGTACATATTCATTTCAATATTATACACTTGTACCACTACATATTAAATAAGATTTTAGATATTTTTATTTATATCATAAAAATAGTATGAATTAAGAATCAGATGCCAATTACATAATATATATATATATATATTATATATAGGTCGGGCAGTACCCCACTCTAACATAACGTGGGATTTTAAATTTAAAGTCAATGACTGTTCTAACAATTAATATCCGAATATCGAGTATCATGACGTTGACTATCGAGCACTAGTTATCAAAACAATTTTTAAATTTAAATCTAAAAACCCACATTATGTTACAACGTGGCCTTACTAAGTATCTAACCTTATCATGACATTTCTCTATACATGTATAAATTCTTTATTTATTCTATTACTAGTATTTGAAAGCCCAAGATAGATGGATTCTTCTGTGATGCGGAATGACTCCATTAACAAAATACAGACGAAGATCCAGACGCAACGGAGTACAGATTAAGTCCTCTACTAAGGTTTTTTCTTCTCATGATAACCTTGTTTGCTCAGCATCGTCCGACGGAGGCCTCTCACATATTCCACCAACTTGTCGGAAGCCGGGATCACCTCCTCCACCTCCGCCTGCGCTCGGAAGTCGCGAAGCCACGTAACAAAGCAGGGGAAGTCCCTGTCCATCTTGACGAGGTCCGTGCCCGCCACCTCTTCGAACACTAGAAGCCAATGCGCCCCGCATCCGAGGACGACGTCCAGGAAGCCGACCCTGTCGCCGCCGAAGAACCTCCTTCCCCTGAAGAAGCCCTCCCGGAGTTCGTCTTCCAGCACCTTCATGTTGCCCACGGCTTCGACGGCGGCGGCTCTCTGCACCTCGCCGGTAGACGTGAAGGCCGCCCCGATGGAGGGACCCAACTGTGCAAGAACGAGCAGGCGACGGTGCGTGATTACCACCAAAACAAAGGCAGGGCACTACTCTACAGCACCGGTATGCGTTGTCCTTTACCTTGTTGGCGGCGAAGTGGCACCAGAAGCGCACGGCGGCCCTCTCGAGGGAGTCGGAGGGCATCAGGGGATACCTCTCCGTCCACGTCTCGTCGATGTATTCGAGGATGACGACGGACTCAGCGATGGGGCGATCGCCATGGAGGAGGACGGGGACCTTCTGGTGGACGGGGTTGAGGAAGAGGAGGGTGGGGCTCTTGTTGGACAGGTCCTCCTCCACGTACTCGTAGCCGAGGCCCTTGAGCTTGAGGCGAGCTGGACGCGGTGGACGAAAGGGCTCGCCCACATCCCGAACAGCTTCAGTTCGGCATCGGGTGCTCCCTCCATGGCAGCTGCTGCAGCAGGTGATGTGAGGCGGAGGACATGGACTGGTCAGGGTTTTATGCATACATATTTCGTTTCGTGTCTTGAGCCCCAAGTAAACCCCGTTGAAGACTGTCGTTACGGTTCTTCTTTGACCCCGATTAAAAAAAACTCCGGGGGCTGCTGCATCCGCAAGCAGCAACCTCTGATTGGCCGAGGTCTTAAGCAGATTTAGAAATATATTAATTTTTGGTTATATAAATAATTATAATCATCGTCATTTTCATACTGTTTATTTTAATTTATTTTAGTGATGACATAATAATTATTCATCTTATTGATATCATAATATCATTGTTTTGTGATGAACTTAAGTGTTTTCATGTTGCATATCTTTTGATTCATATTTACAATTCATAGATAGACTGGACACATTGAAAACATATTTAAACAAACATTGGATGTTCATTTTTAGTCAGAGTCAGTTGAAGTACAGCCAATCGGATGTACAATTTTGGTTTATGTCAGTTGAAGTGGAACTTCGTCATATACAAAGTTGGACTTCGGATATGACAAAGTAGAATTTCGTCGTATACGAAGTTAAGCTTCGGATATGACGAAGTCACTTCGACCGATAAAGACAATTTTATCAGGTTGATTTCGGATGTACAATTTTAGTCTTTGTCAGTCAAAATAAAACTTTGTCATGTATGAAGTTGGACTTCGAATATGACGAAGTGGAACTTCATCATATACGAAACTAAGATTTGGATATGACGAAATCACTTCGACGATCAAGACAAAATTCGACAGACACTTCGGACGTTCACTTTTTTTCTTGGCCAGTCGAAGCAATATCACTTTCTATATTCATGTTATCTCTTGGCCAGTCGAAGCATGTGACTTTGGATGTTTTACGTTTAAACCTTGCCAGTCGAAGCACAGCAGAATTTTAATTTGGTAATTTTAATCAGGGTTGCACATACCTATTTCTCTTCTAATAGATGTGAATCTATCCTCAGGAAGAGGTTTTGTAAAAATATCTGCAAGTTGATTTTCTGTAGAAACAAATTCAATAGAAATATTTTCATTACTTTCATGGTCCCGGATAAAGTGATGTCTAACCTCAATATGCTTCATTCTTGAGTGCTGGATTGGATTCTTGGTCAAATTTACTGCACTTGTATTGTCACAAAGCATTAGAATTTCTTGAAGCTGATGACCATAATCTTCCAATTGATGCTTGATCCATAAGAGTTGAGTACAACAACTTTCAGCTGCAATGTATTCAGCTTCTGTGGTGGATAAAGCTACAGGGTTTTGTTTCCTAGAAGACCATGATATTAAACAACCTGCAAGAATTTGACAAGTACCACTAGTGCTTTTCCTATCTATTTTACATCCAGCATAGTCAGCATCACTATAACCAATTAACTTGAAATCTGAGCATCTGGGATACCATAGGCCTAAATTACTGGTATTTATAAGATATCTAAAAATTCTTTTAACTGCATGAACATGTGATTCTTTTGGATCAGCTTGGAATCTTGCACAAAGACAACACTACAAGAAAAATCAGAAATAGAGACCGAAATATTCGGTCTCTATTCGGTCCCTAAATAGCTCAGAGACCGAATAGAGACCGAATAGTGACCGAATTTGTAGGTCAAAACTTCTGGTCACAAATCTGTGACCGACTAAATTCGGTCCCTATTCGGTCACTAAATAGGGACCGAATAGGGACCGAATCAGATCGGTCCCTATTTAGGGACCAAACGTATTCGGTCCCAGTTCGGTCCCTAAAATAGAGATCGTTCAGTCCCTATTCAGGGACTGAAATGAGCCGGTCACTATTCGGTCCCTATTTAGGGACCGAATAGGGACCGAATTTTTGGTCCCTAAATAGGGACCGAACTGAGTTGGTCCCAATTCGGTCCCTACAAATAGGGACTGAATTGGGACCGAATCATTTCGGTCACTATTAGGGACCGAAATAATTCGGTCCCTATTTAGGGACCGAATTAGGACTGAATAAATTCAGTCCCTAAATAGGGACCGACCTGATTCGGTCCCTATTCAGTCCCTATTTTAGGGACTGAATTGGGACCAACTCAGTTCGGTCCCTATTTAGGGACCGAAAATCCGGTCCCTATTCGGTCCCTAAATAGGGACCGAATAGTGACTGATTATAATCGGTCACTAATCGGTCTCTATTTTTTAATAATTTTTTTTAAAATATATACATTTTTAGGAAAATAACCTGCGTAAAATAAATAATATCCACAACAATAATAATTGTCCACAATAAAAATGTCTACAACACAAAAATAATAAAAATATCCACAACAAAACAATAATAAAATGTCGACAACATCAACAATAATAAAAATATCCACAACACAACAATAATAAAATGTCCACAACATCAGAATAATAAAATGTCCACAATAAGAATAAAAATATCCACAACATCACAATAATATAATGCCAACAACAATAATAAAAATGTCTACAACAATAATAATAATGAAATGAAAATCATGATGCCTCGTCTTCGTCTTCATCCTCGTGTCCTCCCACTCCACCCGATGAAGGAACCTATAATACATATATAACAATAATAAGTTAAAATTAAATACTATTATAAGCAATAACTTATTTTAGAAGCATAAATTAAATAAAACTATAAGCAATGGAGGTCAATTAGATGAGTATTTCTAATTTTGGACCCTCAAACCGAAGTTCTTCATTTTTTAACTAAACTAACTTGTTAAGACGACTTGGCGCGTCGCGGTCAAACCGGGAGTCCGAATTGAACTATGTCAGTTTCCACAAGTCACACTCATCGGCCCGACCGTGCTGGAACAAACCGGAGGACAATCGGAAGAGTATTTCTAACATTGGACCCTCAAACCGAAGTTTTTCATTTTTTAACTAAACTAACTTGGTTAAGACGACTTGGAGCGTCGAGGCCAAACCGGGAGTCCGAATTGAACTCCGTCAGTTTCCACAAGTCACACTCATCGGCCCGACCGTGCTGGAACAAACCGGAGGCCAATCGGATGAGTATTTCTAATTTTGGTCCCTAAAATCAAAGTTTTTCATTTTTTAACTAAACTAACTTGGTTAAGACGACTTGGAACGTCGAGCTCAAACCGGGAGTCCGAATTGAACTCCGTCGGTTTCCACAAGTCACACTCATCGACCCGACCATGCTGGAACAAACCGGAGGCCAATTGGAAGAGTATTCCGAATTTTTGGTCCCTCAAATCGAAGTTTTTCATTTTTTAACTAAACTAACTTGGTTAAGACGACTTGGAGCGTCGTAGTCAAACCAGGAGTCCGAATTGAACTCTGTCAGTTTCCACAAGTCACACTCATCAGCCCGACCGTGCTGGAACAAACCGGAGGCCAATTGGAAGAGTATTTCTAATTTTGGTCCCTCAAATCAAAATTTTTCATTTTTTAACTGAACTAGCTTGTTTATTGTGACTTTGAGCGTCGAGCTCAAACCGGGAGTCTGAATTGAACTCCGTCAGTTTCCACAAGTCACACTCATCGGCCCGACCGTGCTGGAACAAACCGAAGGCCAATCGGAGAGTATTTCTAATATTGGACCCATAAACTAAAGTTTTTCATTTTTTAACTAAACTAACTTGGTTAAGACGACTTGGAGCGTCAAGGTCAAACCAGGAGTCCGAATTGAACTCCGTCAGTTTCCACAAGTCACACTCATCGGCCCGACCGTGCTGGAACAAACCGGAGGCCAATGGAAGAGTATTTCTAATTTTGGTCCCTCAAACCGAACTTTTTCATTTTTTAACTAAACTAACTTGGTTAAGACGACTTGGAGCGTCGCGGTCAAACCGGAGTCCGAATTTAACTCCGTCAGTTTTCACAAGTCACACTCATCGGTCCGACCGAGCTGGAACAAACCGGAGGCCAATCGGATGAGTATTTCTAATTTTGGTCCCTCAAACCGAAGTTTTTCATTTTTTAACTAAACTAACTTGGTTAAGACGACTTGGAGCGTCGAGCTCAAACCGGGAGTTTGAATTGAACTCCGTCAGTTTCCACAAGTCACACTCATCGCCCCGACCGTTCTGGAACAAACCGGAGGCCAATCAGATGAGTATTTTTAATTTTGGACCCACAACCTAAGTTTTTCATTTCTAAACTAAACTAGTTTGTTTATTGTGACTTTGAGCATCGAGCTAAAACCGGGAGTCCGAATTGAAGTCCGTCGGTTTCCACAAGTCACACTCATCGCCCTGACCGTTCTGGAACAAACCGGAGGCCAATCGGATGAGTATTTTTAATTTTGGACCCACAAACCTAAGTTTTTCATTTCTAAACTAAACTAACTTATTTATTGTGACTTTGAGCGTCGAGCTCAAACCGGGAGTCCGAATTGAACTCCGTCGGTTTCCACAAGTCACACTCATCGGCCCGACCGTGTTGGAACAAACCGAGGCCAATCGGATGAGTATTTCTAATTTTGGTCCCTCAAACCGAAGTTTTTCATTTTTTAACTAAACTAACTTGGTTAAAACGACTTGGAGCGTCGAGGTCCAACCGGGAGTCCGAATTTAACTCCGTCAGTTTTCACAAGTCACACTCATCGGTCCGACCGTGCTGGAACAACCGGAGGCCAATTGGAAGAGTATTTCTAATTTTGGTCCCTCAAATCGAAGTTCTTCATTTTTTAACTAAACTAACTTGGTTAAGACGACTTGGCGCGTCGCGGTCAAACCGGAGTCCGAATTGAACTATGTCAATTTCCACAAGTCACACTCATCGCCCCGACCGTGCTGGAACAAACTGGAGGCCAATCAAAAGAGTATTTCTAACATTGAACCCTCAAACCGAAGTTTTTCATTTTTTAACTAAACTATCTTGGTTAAGACGACTTGGAGCGTCGAGGTCAAACCGGGAGTCCGAATTGAACTCCGTCAGTTTCCACAAATCACACTCATCGGCCCGACCGTGTTGGAACAAACCGAAGGCCAATCGGATGAGTATTTCTAATTTTAGTCCCTCAAATCGATGTTTTTCATTTTTTACCTAAGTTCTCCCTTTTTAACTAACCTAACTCGCTTAACAAGAAATTGTGCGTCGATCAACCCAAATTAAAGTTAAACTAAGTTAACTGTTAAAATTAAACCTCTGAAATAAATAAATTTACTCACGTGAGGGGCGTGTGCTGATGTCGATGGTGCTGCCTGTGGAGGAGGTGCTGCCTGTGGAGGAGGAATGTTGACCTGGGAGAGGGCCTAGGAGATAACCTGGGAGAGGGACTGGAGAGCTGGGCCTGTAGTGCGTCGGTCACCTGCATCTGCATCTGGGCCAGACGAGTCTCCATCGAATCCGCCAGACGAGACTCTAAGCCCGATATCCTACTGTCAATGAAGCCCATCAGCTGTCCTGGAGAAGTACCTAGAGTACCAACTCCTGCGTGGAATGCACTGGTCTGTGACCCTGAGCTGGATCCTCTAGATAACACCCGGCTCGTGTCGATGCTGTGCCCAAAACCATACACATGGCCTTTCTTTGGGGCCCCAGATTTCGCAACCCATACCTCAGGATCTAACGGCGGCTGCTCGTCCTCCCCGACGTACTTCTCTGTCATTTGTTGGTTGTATGACTCTTGCAAGAAACCAGAAAAAACGATAGTAGTTAATATTCATATTAATGTGAAAAATTAAATAGTGAATATCTTCTAAATACTTACTGCAACCACTCGGGCTCTATCGCTAATGTATGCATCCGTTCCTTTTTTCTTGTGTGTTCTATCGAACACCTCGGAAAATGTCGGCTGCCTTTTTAGCTCCTTCTCCTATTTCACAGAAAAAACATGACATAAATGAGTACCTTTATAAACAAAGAGACCAGAAATGGACAAATTACTTACCAATCTGGACTGATGGGTCGCAAAAGACACAGACCCACCAGTATGCATGTTTGCTTTTGGATTCACAGCCCGATTAACTTTCATTATTGAGGATGTTTGTTGCCATCTCTCTGCAGCCCAGATGTTGCAAAGAGTTTCCCAATATTCTCCCCTCATCCAACTGGGCGCCCGCTCCCTCCAAAGATTCGGGTCTGCACTCTGAGAATGTTTCTCTGCATTTTTTCTCGCGTTATACATCAAATGCTTGAAATTTGATCTTGCGGTCATCGTCCATACAAATCGAGACCGCGCCTCGTCCGTACGACTCGTGAATCGATGCTGGCTCTATATACATAAGAGTTAGTGAACTGCATGTATGAATACGATAAGAATTAAATTACACTACGAAATTACATACCATGAACATCTGATACAAGTGCTCCTGGACCTTCATCGGAAAATCATTGAATCTATGAATTGGCCCAGGAAAATGTGCTTGTAATGTTCTTGTGATGAATTGAGATGCTTGAGTAGGCTCTATTTTATCACTGCAATGATGTAACTGCATAATGTCAATTTCTGACTAAATTCACTTCATTGCCCATAAGAAATACATACATGTTGATTACGTACCCATTAATCCAGACCTCCCGCAGAGTGCTCTCATAAAAACTACCTCTGCCCTCCTGCAGACTACCAGCAACCTCTGGCACCGAACATGGAAAATAATGATGAACAACATGAGTAATGTACAAAAATACTAAATAATGACTACAGAAATACCCTAACAGTTAAATATACAAATCTACTGGTGCATCTGGAGAATGTGTAGAGTGACCTGAGCATGTGACATTTTAATGGCATCAGAATTAATGCATACATTAAAGTATAACTTTACATATACATACCAGCTACTACAGGAGGAGACTCGGAAGATGCACCAATAGCTGTAACTAGAATAGAACGCATAAGTAATAAGGAAGATGAATGCACAATAAAAGTACATTTGTAAATATACATACCTGCAGGCACGGTAGGAGCAGAAGAACTAGCAACTGTAGCAATTCTAATAACATTAATATATATAAATAATTACTACAAAAATACTTGGAAATTGAAATATACATACCTGCAGGCACGCTAGGAGATGCAGAAGAAGGACCAGCAACTGTAACAATTCTAATAACATTAATAATGTGTAAATAATGACTAAAAAAATACTTGAAAATTGAAATATACAAACCTAGTCCGCTAGGTAGAGGAGGTGTCCGCTCACTCGAAGGAGAACCAGAAACTGTAACAATTTTAATGGCATTACACTACACAAGTACACATAAATAATATACAGAGAAAAATACACAGCTGATGACTATATTAGAAAAATATACATACCAGATGCTGGAACAAAGCCCTCCCACGAATGCCCCTCCTAGAACTGCTACCAGATCTTCCTCCACGCACCATATCTTCATAGAGAACATAAAATCATAATGTTTACTAGTCAATTGCTTATATTGAAAGTGAGTTGCTTTAAATATACTCTACAAGTGTGAAAAAATTCTACCATAGTTTAATTGATATCCATTTCCTCCTCAGATGATGACAATATGTCTAATTCAACCCCATCTTCATCATCATCTTCACATTCATCACTGGTATATTCCTCTTCCTCACCAGAACTTTCATATTCAATATCTGTACGACGAGCACTACTGTCTTTCATCTCACGTGGATCGACTTCTTCGACCTCATTTCCGTGAGACAAGGACATTGGTGCTTCGGATTCGTCTTCTCCAATATGAGTTGTCAACTCTACATCTTCAACAAAGTCTTCTTGAAAGAATTCTGCATTGATCTCTTCAGGTGTCTGATCAGTCATGTCCAATTCATAATCAGAGAATAGTCTTGACTTAACTCTGCAAACTACCCACCAATCATTTCGTTCTTTGTTTGTACATGAAGGATAGCTTGTATAATACACTTGCTGGGCTTGTGTGGCTAAGATGAATGGCTCATAAGTATTCAATTTTGACTTATGCTTAAGCTCGACAATCCCATGTGTTGTGTCATTTCGAATGGAATTCGGATCAAACCAATGACACTTGAACAAGAATATATGATTGTCTTGTCCTAGATATTGCAATTGTAGGATCTCCTCTAATACCATATAGTCATTCTCACTTTCATTGTATGTACTTCCTTTTACACATACGCCACTGTTCATGGTAGATTTATTCTGCCCATAGTCTTTCGTATGAAACCTATACCCATTGACAATAAATCCAGGATAATCTGTGCATTTTGGATGGGCCATAGGCTACCTGACGAACTCTTTCATCAGTAATTAACCTTCTTGCACCTGCGTGTAGAAAAAGGCTAGTTATAAAGTGAAATGAATTTTGTTGAATACTCTTTGACGGTGTACACTTACGCGTTCTCTTAGCCATAAGGCCAATGACTTCTCTCGTTCTTTTTCAACCTCAAAATCAGTAGTTGTGGATTTTTTTGAATTAATTGTGAATCAAATTGTCTGCAATGAATAGCAGACCACATTGAATAGGTAGAATAAAGGCAAAAAACTTACATATAAATTTAAATTGTGAGATTAGTACTTACTCAACATAACATTCTAGCTCAGAACAATTTAAAAGAATATATATCTCTGCGCACATAACTCTCTGTCATCCAGCATTCGAGTTGAAGAACGTCCGAAGGCACGTCCTGGATGAGTAAATATTGAGAGTCGATTTGAACCGACAGATTCCCCCCATCATCATTACGTGGAGGTTGTGTCCGACGAGTTTGAATGTCTGCTTCAAAGTACATTGCACAAAAGTTAGAGATTTCCTCCATAATGTATGCCTCAGCAATAGAACCCTCCACTTTTGCTTTATTTCGGACTTTCATTTTAAGGTCATGCATACACCTACATCCACAATGTAAGAGACAATTAGAAAAGCTATCACTTACGTAAGGTGCAATCGTACGAAGGAAACAGTTCATATTTACATATACCTCTCAAATGGATATATCCATCTATATTGTATTGGCCCTCCGACCTTTGCTTCATATGGTAGATGTACGAGTAAATGTCCATTTGATCGAAGAAACCAGGTGGAAATATCTTCTCCAACTTGCATACAGTGGTGACCACATTCTGTTCGACAGCTTGCACATCCTGAAGCCTGAGTTCTGATGCACATAGAATCGTGAAAAATCGACTCAACTCAGATAACGCTCCCCATAGCTGCTTCGGCAAGATGTCACGAAATGCAATAGGTAGCAACCTTTGCATGAACACGGCAGTCGTGACTCTTCATTCCATATATCTTTCCCTCACTGACGTTGATAGAACGAGCAATATTTGACACATAACCGTCAGGAAATCTCAGTTGTTTCAGCCACTGACACACTTGCTTTACTTGTCCTCCTCCAAGCACATAAACTGCTTTTGGTTTACTTGATTTCCCATTTACTTCAACAATTTCTAACTCTAGACGTTTACAGAGCATGGACAAGTCCAAGCGTGCATTCACATTGTCCTTTGTTTTACCTTTGATATCCATAACTGTGTTGAATACATTATCAAAGACATTTTTCTCGATATGCATCACGTCTAGATTGTGCCGCACAAGAAGAGTCGACCAATAAGGTAGCTCCCAGAAAATGCTTTTCTTCACCCAGTTGTGGTCCTTCCCAAAACCTGAAAGGTGTCGGGTACTGCCCATCTGTTGTGTGATATCTGGCAAATTTTCAACATGTGCTGCCATATGATGACCGGACAACCTCTCGAATATAACTTCATCTCGTTCCTTTCTGTTCTTTAGGAATGCATCTTTTTGTCTTCTAAAAGGGTGATCAGCTGGTAAAAACTGACGATGGCAATCAAACAGCAGGACTTCCCACCAGTTTAAGTACAAACGATTTGGTATTATCCATACAATACGGACATGCTAGCCTCCCATGTGTGCTCCAACCAGATAGCATTCCATATGCAGGAAAATCACTTATAGTCCACATCATGTCGCCCTCATGGTGAAATTTTGCTTTCTAGATGCATCATAAGTATTGACCCTCTCAGTCCATAATAATTTCAATTCATCAATCAACGGTCTTAGATAGATGTCTATATTTTTTGTAGGACTTTTCGGACCAGGAATCAATAAGGACAGGAACAAATTCTCTCGCTTCATGCACATGCTCGGAGGAAGGTGTATGGTGTCGAACACTGGCCAGCTGTAGGAAGCCACTAAACCTCCAAATGGATTAAATCCGTCAGTGCATAAACCAAGCCTCACATTACGTGACTCCCTTGAGAAGATAGGATAAACATGGTTGAAATGAATCCAAGCTTCGCCATCTGCAGGATGAGTCATAATATCCATGTCCCGACGTACTCTTTCTGCATGCCACCTCATATGCAGCTGTCTTTGAAGACATATACATTCGCTGCAGCCTGGGTGTAAGGGGGAAATATCGCAATGACGCATAAGTATATCCTTTCCCCTAGAATTGACCCCTCTTTTAGGTTTATAACCTATCATGACGGCAAACTGAACAGATACCATCTCTGCATTCTCTTTGTCATACAACATAGAATGATTAGGACATGCATCTATTTTCACATATCCAAGTCCTAAATCATTCACCATCTTCTTGGCACGATAAAAATTTGGAGGCAGCTTTTCATCTGGAGGTAACATGCTCTAGATGATGAGGAGGAGACGATCAAAGCAATTCTTAGAAATATGAAATTCAGATTTCAAGTTCAACAACTGTTACACCGCTGACAACCGAGTGTGCTTTTGACAACCATCCCACAATGGCTCATCAGCATCCTTAAGTAACTGATAGAATCTTTCGGCTCCCTTATTCGGCACGTCTTCAGCGTATACAAGATCCACATGTACACTGAATGCCGGACCAGCAGCATCTACAACCATATCCACGTACGTACTTGTGCCTTCCACATTACTAGGCTCGTGCGACCAGAAGTCCTCACCATGACATGTCCAATTCATATAACCTTCAACAAACCCTTTTCTGTATAAATGGCGTTGAACTTCCCATGGGGAATTCCACTTCAAATTTTTACAATCATACAAGGACATCGGATGCCACCTTGCCTGTCTACTTCTGCATTTGGATTCCCCAATGCAAACTGAACGAAATTCTCAACTCCGACCCTAAACTCCTGGGACACCACATGATCAACTATTCTGCGATACATCCATGAACGGTCTGAAGCCATTGCTGTCCTACGCCCAAACAATATCAATAGACAAATAACTTAAAATTCTAAATCACACATCCTTCGACGCAACCGAAATGAATAGGAAGGATTTATTATTTAGATTATCACTTTTTACCCATCTGTGAATATTTGATCGCACTCAGATGACCATTTACTATGTGATTGTATTATTTTCTGAAAATTTCGGCAGCATCTCCCCACACCTCTCCGATATACCAAAAATATTTATTGATTAAGATATGTTCTTAAACACTTACTAATAAGTGGTTAAGAAAATATTCTAAATCAATAAAGGTATATCAGAGAGGAGTGAGTAGACACACCCGAAATTTTCAACAAATAATACAAGCACATAGTAAAGACCACTTAACTGCGATCAAACATTCACAGACTGTCCAAAACGGGACAATTCAGACTTTGAGTTAGATATACACGTTCTCATCTTTGAAAATAAGACTCGTGCACATCAATCCCAAAGTCTTGAACGGGAGGTTCATGACACGGGCTTAACACGCTCTCGTGAAGTGTGTGCAGTGTTAAAAAGAAAATAAAAACTAAAGCATGCATATAAACAAGTGCAATAATAACCCACATAAATATGAAAAGAAAATAAAAAAAATATCATACATATAAACAAGTGCAATAATAAACTAAATTCACACACACATGTAAATGAATTGCATTAAAGTAAGAAGTACAATACAGATAAACAAGTGCAATAGGAAACTAAATCACACATACATGTAAATGAATTAAAGAAAGGAGGCATGTTTGAGTGCCATGTTTTTTTTTTTTACCCTAGTATTCCTTCATCTATACGAGTGTTGTAAGGAAGAGCTGCATATATATGATCCAAAAGTCCCTCCTCTGCCCTTCAGAGAATTATTCTATCTAAATTGGGGCTGTCTGACTAGTGTTTAAAGTGAATATTATGTATTTATGAGATATTTAAATTAGATTGATAATATTTATGTAGATGTCGTATTCTTGGATCGGACTCCTCTACAAGTTTCTAGCTTCGTTATGTTCAGCCAAAAAAGGATCAACTCCTTTCTCATATCTAGGATCCAAACGATCCGTAACATTCATCCAACTCTTATCGACTCCAGCCATTTCAAAATAATCTAGAATTAAGAAGTAAAAAAACAATATCAATATGAATCAAGTCACATCATATGTGTAAACTTATTTAAAACTATATGACATAATTATATATGAAGATAATTTAGTAAAAATTTGGCAGCATTACCCTATACTAGAAGAAAATCCACATTTTCACAAAAGTCTATATTTACATCCTGCAAAGAAAGGGGGTACCTATATGAAATCTGCCCATCTATGGAATTGATCATGATGTCTTTATTTATGTGTTTGAGATTATCCTAAAATTTCGGCAGCATCTCCCCACACTTCTCCATATTACCACATTATTTACTAATTTTAACTATGCTCAAAAAATCACTTGCTTAAAATACAAGTGATAAAAAGAGCAGTTAAAATTAGCAGGTATATTGGGAAGAGCGAGAATATGTGTCGAATTTTAGGTAATCTCAAAACACATATAATAAAGAACATCAGATGATCAAATACCACAGATGTCCAACTTGGACAATTCAAGACTATATGCTCGATATATGTCATTACTATCAAAAGACAATAAAAACATATTTATCATAACAAAGAGCCTCAAAAATATGAAAGCAAACTAGCTCGATCTCCGCAGCTATTCCAAAGAAAACCTGTCGTCATATTTTACAAAAAATATATTAATAAAAAGATGAGTAAGCCAACACAATTTATTAAATACATAACACAATACATCAGAATGTCAGATCAAAGAACCCCTTAAGCATATTGCCTTTTCTGAGAGTTAACAAATCCGGAACTAATAACAACATAACAAATATAAAAAAGACAAAGAAACAACTTTATATAAATTAAATCAAAGAAACAATTTCTGACAGTTATAGATTTACAGAAACATGATCTATATCATGTATTACAATCATAATACGTGAGTTATAAACTCATATTCTTATCATAATGATGTACCTTCAAGAACATGTTAAAATATTTACAGAAAGATAAAAATGCATACTCCAGCGTGAATGTTAGGAGTAAAATTAGTTGTTTTCGGGACGAACTAACTATAGTGGATGTAAAGGTTGGCCTATATATATTAATATACACATGTGTAACTAGTAATATCAGATCAAGTAGAAATCTAAAGGGTTCATTCCTCTTCAATAATTTTTAGGATCATACATGTCCCAAAATCTAAAGGGTTCATTCCATCTAGGTTACCAATGTTTAAGCTAAGACCAGCCATATAGTGTTTTAGCCACATCAAATCTAAGTGTATTGAGATAATGACATTACACCAAGATCACTACTATGTATTGGCATATATTTTTATGCAGGAGACCTAGCATCTGGCCTCTGTCAACAAATGCCACCAGACCACTTTGTTATTCCCAACAAGGCCATGTGAGATTCTCTCATTTGAGTATGTGACAAAAAGAAAAAAAGAAAGGTCATGTAGGATTCTCTCATAGATTCCAACAGCATTAGTCCTCCTAGCCTTGCAATATTCTTTTTTTTTACTTTAATTATTCCGCAAGAATAGGAATAATTTAATTTATTTCTTTCTTGTAAAGAGAGTATACTCTGAAACGGAATTTGCCAAAAAAAAATTGTGTCACTTAAGAGGGGTCCTTGCAAATAGGACTTTGTGTTTGGTGCAAGTTAACTCTCTTATTAGTGAGATAATTTAAGGACTATATGTATTGTGTGAAGGTGATAGAAGAAGAGATGGCACACAGAGAGACATAAATGACTTGTTCTGTACAAAAACGATTACCATGTTAAATTTTCGGTCAGAAAAAAAAACCCATCTGTTAATTATTAAGTTTTCATCCTTGGCAGCAATCCCATTGAGGGCTGCATTACTTAGCAAATTAATATATCGATATGTACCATCTTTTTTTTTCGCCGTGCATGAGATAAAGGCCCACAGAAAACCTGCAGGCCAGGCGTAGTCCTTGGTGGTGGTTCTTCCTCGGACAGACATGGACGGACCCATATACTTGCTGAGGAAGCTTCAATGGTGTTTCGATGTCCCAAACCCCCATCTCCCTTTCACATACAAAGAACAAGATGCCACATTATCCATGTTTGTCTTCCTGGCGACGTTCACCTAATGTTTGAACAGCTTTTCTTTTGTCTTCCTTGCCCATGATTAAGTGTGGCGTTTGAATATATATATGTAGCTTCTGCTCATTTTCAAAGTCAGGCATTTAATTTATGGCCCCTCATTAATTATCCAATTCCATTTGTTATTCTTTTCAGTTCTTGGGTAGTGTGTTCATGTGGGGAGATACGAGAAGTGGAGGTATATTAATTGGATAAGAGTGCATAAACAAAAGCAACGAGAGATAATTAAAGATATATATATATATATATATATATTGTTGAATTCTAACCATGCCTTTTGTGTGGAGACTTTAGAATTTTTTGACAACACTTTAATACATAAATTGGATGAATAAATATCTGCATGAAATATATTCTTCTTTGAAAATCCTCTTAAATTTAAGTATAGGTGGGAGGCCACTTTGTATTTTTGGACAAATTCCTCTTAAATACATTATGACAGTCAAATACCAATTAATCATCTATCCAACATATTCTTCATTACCATGTCTTATTTTATTCTAATTACTTTTCTAGTTTTAGATCTATATGTTAGATAGAATATATGTATTCCTATATCATCAAATGCCACACGGATGTGCCAAAAGGCCTTTTATATAAATCCTTTTCTAGCTTTAAGGCTTCTTTTCACAGTTTAAAACATCAGTGAGCTTTTATTTGCACATGCAATCCATCTTGGACATGTACATAAAGAAGATAAAAATATGGCACCACACCTTCTGGCATCCTTTTTGCACTAATCAATTAAAAGCCTCCTTTAAAATAACCCTGTGAACTTGAGGCCCTGGTTATCTTGATATCCAATTATCTTTGACATTGTTTACATTGGTTGTGGGATGTAATGCTCATACCTAAAACATCACTTCCAGAAATGAGCCAACATATGATAATGAACATAACTTTTTATATAAAAACATGTTTTATCCCATATTTTGCCATCTGTATATAGATCAATCATATAAAATATACTTGCCACTTCTTCACATATTCTACCATAATCATCACTTACTGTACATATAAATGCATAACAAATATTATACATATCCTAATCACTTGCAACTACGATGATGCCATTCACTTGGTGTGCTTATCTTTTGCAAGCTTTCAATGTAGTAGGGATGTCCGATTTGCAGAGTCCTAGAAATGTGAAGAATGTTGCTAGGATTAGTTGGAGACCCTGATAGAAAGGCGTGGTCAAAGTGGGGAGTATAGATATTATGAGAAAAGGTAATGGGAAAGGGTGCTAAATGAATGAAAAAAGTACAACATGGACCTGACATGGAATCATATGAAAAATCAACATGAGTACCTTAGAAGAATGTAAGTTGAGTGAAAGTGTGAAAAAACATGATTAACAAATGACAAACATAATTGTACAAATGCCATGTACTTGGCACCATCTGTACTCTTTACGAAAGAGCACAAAGAGCTACAAAATCAACAGCGAAGTTTTTTGCTGTGAACAGATATTTCAAAATATTTACAAGCACGAAACAGACAAAGAAAAGGCCAATATATAATATCATCCGCTTTCCACCGAAAACACACATGGCATCTTGTCTAACTATCTTATTTACCTCAACTACTGTGAACATATGACTTGGTGAGATATATATATAGAACCTGTGAGAGACAAGTGATAGGGAAGGTTCACGACAGGGCAGTAAAACAGGCTAGGATCGTCGTCTAGGTGCGGTGTTTCGTCCCCTTCATAATGGCAAATCCAAACTTCTCGGACTGTCTGGGAAGAACCTGTGGGGTTAAGATGTTGGATGGGAGGGGAGAACACCACCGGGGATCCAAAAGCGAGGGTGAGGTCACCGTGCAACACTCCACCACTGCCGGCGCCCTTGTGCTCTTCACAGGCGTCGCCATGTTAGTTTTTGTGCCTCGGCCCTAGGTACACCGTCCAAACATATGAGCATGGTTGCCTGCCTGCCCCAAAAATCCCATGCTTCGTTGTCTTGATGCCCCCCTGCTTCCTTCCTACGCCCCCTCCCCCCGTGCTTCCCCCCACCGTGCCCCCCCCCTCCCCCCCAACCCCACCGGGCCACCCCCCTCCCCTCCCGGCGCACAGAGATGTAGAGAGGGTGAGAAAGAGGAAGAGGGAGAGTCGGATCGAAAGAGGTAGACAAAGAGAGAGGGGGAGGACGATTACCCGGTACGGTGAGCGACGACGGAGGAGGCGGTGTCCCGGTGGACGGCGGCGGTGGCGTCTCCAGCAGGGGCGAGGGCGGCAGACGGCAGCGTCGGCGGCGGCGTCTCCAGCAGGCCAAGGCAGAGACGAGGGTGCGGGCGTGGTGAAATGGGGCGGGGGGGGGGGGAGGTAGGGCAATAAAAACATTTGTAGACGGGTTTAAGCCGTCTACAAAAAACCGTCTACGTATAAACGATACCTAGACCCTACATACCCGTCGTATACATACCCGTCGTATGTAGACAACTTTAAAGCCGTCTATGTAACATATGTAGACGACTTACAAAAGACGTCTACATATCCCATATGTAGCCGTCTATAAATGTTGTTTTTATAGACGGCCGCGATTTGCAGCCGTCTAATATCCTTCATTCCTGTAGTGATTAACGTAGGTTTTTTTTATATTTTCATTAATTTTTAATTAATCAGAAATCGGTTTCGAAAATAAGTGGTTCCAAATCCAATACTGATATATTATCAAAAAAACCCGATATCCATTCCAATAAGAAATCGGTATCATCTTTTAATTCTGAACCCATTAATTTTTATCGGTATCAGGTCGAAAAATCAGAATTTCGGGTTCCATTTACAGCCCTAATTTCGATAGATAACAACACAGACGATTAAAGTGTGAGTTCGTTGTGTGTGTAGACCTGAGAATTCCAATAAGAAATCGGTATCATCTTTTAATTCCGAACCATTAATTTTTATCAGTATCAGGTCGAAAAATCAGAATTTTGGGTCCATTTACAGCCCTAATTTCAATAGATAACAACACAGACGATTAAAGTGTGAGTTCGTTGTGTGTGTAGACCTGAGAATTCAGATTAATTATTTAAAATTTTGAGAAAGGTCCATATTGTTCTCCATATTCTGGAAGAAAAAAAAGAGCTTTTATTCGACCTAGAATATGGGTGTGTCGACCTAATTAAGTCATTAGAGACATGAGTTATAAGTTGATTTGAAAATTAACAGTGTGTCAACCTGAATAGAAGAGAGTGTTGACACTCTGAAGGAAAGTGTCAACTCTCTACAAGGTATGGTCGATACTATGAAGGGATAGGTCGACGCTATAAGGGATAAATCGGTCAACACTACTGGATAGATAATGGTGACAGTACTACTGGATAGATAGTGTTGACACATGAGTACGGATAGGTCAACACTAGTACTGCATAGATAGTGTTGACACTACTGCATAGATAGTGTTAACTGACACTACTAGATAGATAGGTCAACACTACTTGATAGATGTGTTGACACTACTAGTACTATTTCCAAAACACAGTCAGAAGAAAAGAAGAAGAATAAGAATCCTTCAATTCACAAGAACACTTGCCTACTTAGACTGAGTATTAGCTAAAACACGTAAGTATACCTAATAATCTTTTTGACATTATTTTATCTTTTCTTTTATTAACACACACGCACAAACACACATATATATATATATATATATATATATATATATACTAATAAATATATACACGTTTACACATACCTACCACTACTTACACATGTTCACATTTAGATGCAGGTTAAATCTTACGTAAACAAGTTTATGGATTTTTATTTAAAATTTTCCTGAAAAAATATTTATCAAGTATAAATTGTCCTAAAAGTAGATAAATCATATTTACCTCATTAACCGTGCATCAAAAATTCTCAATATCCATATTTTGGTATAAACATATTTTCTGATAATTATGGTAATTTTGAACTAAATTTTATTACCAAAATCCAGTGACACCTTGTCAGTGTACATATGTGCAGAAATGGTGCCGACATGACAAATATAAATCTTTAAATGATTTTCTGCTGCAAATATGCTAGGGGCTATACCTGGTATTAATTTGAGACGTCACAAAATTGGTAACAAATCTTTCTCACGTTATTGAGAATTTGTGACTGAAATAAAATCAGTCATCAGTTGTATGTAAAATAGAGACTGATTTACTATTCGATCACAATTAGGGATCGAATTGTGACTGAATTTAATCAATCTCAAAATATGGAGGCCGAAAAATTCAGTCCCTATTTAGGTACCGAAATAATTCAGTCCCAAATATGGAGACCGATTATTTAATAGGGACCGAAATAATTCGGTCTCTATATTGGGAACGAATAATTTCGGTCCCTATTCGGTCCCTAAATAGGGACCGAACGGAGCCTGTAATAATTCGGTCTCTATATTTGAGACGAATTATTTCGGTCTCTATTCGGTTCGAATAGAGACCGAAATAATTCGGTCTCAAATATAGACCGAATAGAGACCGAAATAATTCGGTCTCAAATATAGAGACCGAATTATTTCAGTCTCAATTCGGTCCCTATTTGGACCGAATAGGGACCGAAATGAATCGGTCCAAATATAGAGACCGAATGATTTCGGTCCTATTCAGTCCCTGAATAGGGACCGAAATAATTCGGTCTCAAATATAGAGACCGAATTATTCAATGTCAATTCGGTCCCTATTTAGGGACCGAATAGAGACCGAAATAATTCGTTCTCAAATATAGAGACCGAATTATTTCAGTCTCAATTCGGTCACTATTTAGGGACCGAATAGGGACCGAAATAATTCGGTCTTTAGGGACCGAATAGGGACCGAAATAATTCGGTCTCTATATTGGGACCAATTCATTTCGGTCCCTATTCGGTCCCTAAATAGGGACCGAATTGAGACTGAAATAATTCAGTCTCTATATTTGAGACTGAATTTCAGTCTCTATTCGGTCCTATTTTGGGACCGAATAGGGACCGAAATTTCGTCTCTAAATCAGTCCTATATGCGCTTTTTCTTGTAGTACAAACACTGAACATTATATCTGGTCTACTTGTAGTGAGATAGAGTGGTGATCCTATCATTCCTCTATAGAGCTTCTGATCTACCTTTTTACCAAGAGGATCACTATCTAACTTGATGCCTGAGCTCATGGGTGTTCCTAAAGGCTTACACTTGTCAAAACCATACTTAGAAAGTAAATCTGAAATATATTTGGTTTGACAAATGTGAGTTCCTTCCTTGGTCTGCTTGATTTGCAACCCAAGAAAATAATTCAGCTCACCCATCATAGTCATTTCAAATTGCTTTGCATTAAATTTTCAAAGAATTTACAGAGTGATTCATTAGTAGAACCAAAGATAATGTCATCAACATAAATTTGTACAATTAAGATTCCATCTGAAAATTTCTTTATAAATATGGTGCTATCTACTTTACCTCTTACAAAATCATGTGATATAAGATAGGCACTTAATCTTTCATACCAAGCTCTTGGAGCTTGTTTCAGACCATACAGTGCTTTCTTTAAACGGAAAACATGATCAGGATGCTTAGTTTCTTCAAAACCAGGTAGTTGCTCAACATACACTCCTCTTTAATAAAACCATTCAAAAAAGTACTTTTAAGATCCATCTGAAATAAATTAATATTAAGAGAACAAGCATATACTAATAAATTCTAATTGCCTCTAATCTAGCTACTGGAGCATAGGTTTCATCAAAGTCTATGCCTTCCTCTTGGGAGTATCCTTGAGCCACAAGTCTGGCTTTGTTCCTAATAATTACCCCTGATTCATCCATCTTGTTTCTGAAAACTCATTTGGTTCCAATAACTGGATGGTCAGTAGGTCTAGGTACAAGAGTCCAAACCAAACTGCGTTGGAACTGATTAAGTTCCTCTTGCATAGCAAGGATCCAAGATTCATCTCCCAGAGCATCATTGATTGTCTTAGGCTCTATTTGAGAAACTAAAGCAGAAAAGTCACAAGGAATTTGCATACCTCTTGTTCTTACTCTATCTTGAGGATCACCTATAATATTTTCTCTTGGATGATCTCGGTGATACCTTGTGTTTTTAGGTAGCCCTTCTTGTGGTTCTTCTAGTTGTTGAAGATCTTCTAATGGGGGATCTTTTATTTCTTCATCTTTACCTTCTTCTTCAGAGAGGTTTTTCTAAATCCCTGCAAAGATCATCAACACATTCTTCTTTTTTTCTATCCTTTTGATAGAAGGTTAGTTTCATCAAATAGTAAATGCACAGATGGTTCTATGGTTAATGTCTTCTATTGAACACTTTATAACCTCTGGTTTTGAAATATATCCAACAGGAAACCTTCATCACTCTTAGCATCTAATTTTCCTAAATTGTCCTACCATTATTTAAAATAAAACACTTACAGCCAAAAGGTCTGAGATGACTGATGTTGGGCTTCTTTCCTTGTATAGTCATAAGGAGTCTTCTTTAGAATATGTCTGATCATGCATCTGTTGATAATGTAGCTGGCTGTATTAACTGCCTCTGCCCAGAAATATTTTGGTAAATTATACTCATTCAGCATTGTTCTGGCCATATCCAGTAGTGTCCTATTCTTTCTTTCTGCTACTCCATTCTGTTGAGGTGTTCTAGGTGCTAAAAATTGTGTTCAATTTATTTTCTTCACAGAATTCCATAAATTCTTCATTCTTGAATTCACCTCCATGATCAGATCTAATGCTTGTAATCTGAAATTTCTGATTTTTTTTAACTATCTTACTGAATTTCAGAAATGCTTGAAATGCTTCAGATTTTGCTTCTAGAAAAGATACCCAAGTGTACCTTGAGTAGTCATCAACTAATACATAGCCATAGATTTTTCCTCTAAGACTAACTGTCCTCATAGGTCTAAACTGATCCATGTGAATTAATTCCAAAGGCTTGGAAGTGTAACAATTGTCTTGGACTGAAATAAAGTCTTGGTCTGTTTCCTTTTGCACAAGCTGAGCATACTCCATATTTCTTGATTTTCATTCTAGGTAGACCTTCAACCAGATCATGCTTTATTAATTTCTTGATCACTGAGGAGCTTGCATGACCTAGCCTTCTGTGCCACAACTCAGACTCTTCACTTTTGGTTGTTGCAAGACACAAATTTACTTCTCTTAATTCTGCTAATGTAGAGTGTACAGATTCTTTACCCTTTGAGCTTCAAAAACTATCTTGTTATCTTTTTGGATGATACACTTATCATTCTGTAAATTCACTGTATGCCTTTGTCACATAGCTGACTAATGCTAATTAAGTTATGCTTTAGTCCTTCTACATACATAACATCTTCAATCAGATTCTTTCCTTAGTACCAACTGTTCCACATCCTAGTACTTTTCCTTTTCCATTGTCACCAAAAGTACTTGACCAACTTCACTTCTAAATGTTGTAAATAGCTTTCTATCTCCTGTCATGTGCCTTGAGCATCCACTATCCATATACCATTGGATGCCCTCAGCCGACCCTGCAAACAAAGCTAAACTGTAACTTTTGGTACCCAAATTTCTTGGGTCCTTGATGGTTAGTTTTAGAATCCATCTCAAGTGCCTAGTGGTACATGTGCTAACAGTGTGTCCTAATTGGTTACTGATAATATCACAATTATCATGAATAATCATATCATTTTGACGACTAATACTTGATAAATTCACATGATTTCTATTATCATGAACGTTAATTGATTAAATTCAATCATGTGTTGTATTTGCAGGTTAATGGGCCATTTTATGAAGTGCTTAACGGGCCAATGAATCAGCATTCAACAAGGACAAATCTGGCTTATATAAAAAGTTGCAAAACCCTAGCCACCTTCCTTCTTCTTTCTCCTCTCTTCTTTCTATTTTTTAAATATTCTCTCCCTATTTTAAAATCTCTCTCCTCTCATCTATTTAAAAAACCCCTCTCCTCTCACCCGCACACAACTTTCTCTCCCTCTTTCCTCTGCACGCAACCCCCCTCCTCTCTCTCTTCTTCTTTCTCCTTTTGTTCTTCTTCCTCTCTTCCTCTTCCTCTCTCCCTCGGTTTCTCTCTCTTGCAGCAAAGCAGAAGCGCCCCAGCGCCCCAGCCCGCGCGCGCCCACGCGCCCGGCCGCCCGCCCGGCTGCTCGCGACCCGCGCGCGCACAGCCCGCCTGCGCCCGCCAACCCTGCCGAAGCCCGCGCCCAGGCCGCCCTCGCTGCGCCCAGGCCGCCCTCCACGCACGCCTACGTGCATGCGTTTGCATGCACGTAGGGCGTCTCCCGCGCCTCTCTCTCCTCTCGGCGCTCTCTCTCCTCTCGGCGCCCCTCTCTCCTCTCTCCTCTTGCGCCTCTCTCTCTCTCTCTCTCTCTCTCTCTCGCCTCTCTCGTTCCTCTCTCTCTTCCATCTTCTCTCTCCTCTATCGTCTCTCTCTCTCTCCTCTCTCCTCTATCTCCCGCGCTCTCCTCTCCTCTCTCTTTTCTCTTTCCTCTCTTCTCTCTATCCTCTCTCTTCTCTCGCCGCCTCTCTCTCTCTTTTCCCTCTTTTCTCTCTCCCTATTTTCTCTCTACTTCATCTCTCTCTCTCTCTCTCGTTCTGTTTCTCTCTAGATTATTTGTTTTAGTTGAGTTTTGTACTGTGTTAGACTATCACATTTATGTAATAATGTTAGTTGTTATTTTATTTGGTACTTGTTCTCTCTCTCTTTCTACTCTCTTATTCTCTCTATCACTTTCTTTTAATGTTTATTTAACTTAGATTCAGTTAGTCTAATTAAATAATTAGTTTATCCTATCTCTCTCTCTCTCTCTCTTTAATTTAGATCTATTTAGTGCAACTTAGTATTAATGTCATCACGCTATTTTCCTAACTAAAAACCCAACGTTTTCAACTCTAAAATCTCGTTCCCTGTGGATTCGACTCGGCTCTCACCACTTAACTATTGTTAACATCTTTAGTGTAAGCCGATAATTGAGATTGTTAGTCACGTGTTTTAACGACGCATTCGTGGGCTATCAATTTTTGGCGCCGTTGCCGGGGAATTAGATTTTTAGTTTTGATAATCTTGGTATTTTTTGTAGATATTCATACTTACATTTTCTTTCCTTTTGCAGGTTTAAAAAAAAATTCCTAAAAAAAAAAGCAGGAAAAATCAGAGAAAAAAAAGGTGAGTTGAGTGAGTTTCCTTCCCTCAATCTTTCCATTTGTTTGCATTTCCAAAAGAACGAGGGATTGCGTTTGAGGTAAGTACCATTAAAACCCTCTTGATTGAGTTTCTTTTTTTTTAGTTGCCATGTTTAGACAATAAAAATAAATAAAACATCAATCACTTGAATCCAATAAAAGATGTCATGTCAAGATTAGAAACTTTCCATCTTTAGGACATGCATCATTTAGATTTCCATCTTTAGTTAATTTTCCTTTTGAAAAGTTTCCTTTCTTGTCGAAGATTGCGGGAGGCAAGGTGAGAATTTCAACTTTCTTAAAATCATGATCATGCATTGTCATGCTTGCATAGAACCCCTTGCTTGATTTTGTGGTGTGCACATCATTTCTAAAATACTTTAAGGGCAATTTCCTTAACAAGATAAGGTGGGGATTTGATCACCCTTCCTTAGCCCACAAACCACAACTTCCTGCATCTTTTGCATTCCCAAGCCCAATAAAGAAAGTAGAAAGTTGACCTAGGGTTTGCTTTGAGACTTAGGCCACACTTGGGCCCACTATCAAGTTTGGAGGCTGGTGTCTAAGGCTAGAGGTTCATAGGCAAACGCCTAAGTGGACAAGTGGTTATTTATTAGGTCCCTGCGAGAGCAGGGGGAACCTCCCACTTTCTCACCTCTTACCTGGCCAGTTAACAGGCTTGAGAGTGGATTTGAGTTAGGCCTTAGTTGATTAGTGAGAAATCAATGTTTATGTCCTAGGGAACCTTAGATGTCATAGGATTATTGTTTGCTAACTTATTTGAAAATAAAAAAAATCAAATATTTTTAAAGCAAAAAAAAAAAAAAAAAGATTTATGTGGGTTGCTAATAATGGTTATAAAATTGGCACATCAATTGGGCAAATTGGGTCAGCCCATTATGGCATTCACTCTCAACCTAACCTACCTTATTCATCCAACCCTACTTACCAGGCCAATGGTTCCAAGTGGACTCAAGTCCATCATCTTCATGGTCACCCAATTACAATCACATACTTGATTCAGGACTTAGGAAATATGTTAACCCACTTCACACATCATCTCCACCCTCCCAGGCCCATAGTACCAAGTGGGTTGACCATGCTCATTATGATAATGAGTATTGCATTCCTAGCCAATGGCCATCTGTCAACCATGATCAAGCCGCAACTGCACAAGAGTTTTCCACACCTACTCCCTATCCAAAAGTTGAACTGGGTGTCTCTCCTGAAAATTTGAGTTTGTTTTACCAAGATCCACAAGGAGAGGTTCAAGGACCCTTTCTAGGTAGTGAAATCATATCGTGGTTTGATCAAGGGTTTTATGGTACTAATTTGCTTGTGCGTTTATCAGATGCTCCAGATGGCACAACTTTCCAACAACTTGGGGAAGTAATGCCACATTTGACACTTTAAGATCAACCTATTCTAGCCCAAGTCCAAAGCCCTCCTATTCAAAATTCTCAGAATTGGACTTCACATTTCAACAATTCTTCTCATCAAATCCAATGTGGAGGACAACCTTTACACTCCCAGTCACCTTACCATCAGTCTGAGGATTCCCCAAATTTCTATTCATCCCAGCTTGATTCCAAGTCCACCTACACATCTCCTGCCCCAACCAATCTCCAAAAGGAAATGCTTGATCAAATGGAACAGATAATCCTGACTCAAAATCAATCCATTCCAAGATGACAACCCAACTAAGCCAGCTTGCTAAAGCCACCCTGCAAGTGGAAATAAAATTGGGCCAATTGTCTAGTTACTCTAATGCAATCTCTGAAAATCATTCACTGGGATTTGACCACCATGCAAGCCCATGTGGTCAACTTGAGATTCCCAACCCGAAGACACTCATATCATTGTTCGCCCAAATAGTTTGGGGGGTATTGAGGATTCATATCAATGGGATGTTAGAACCACATCAGCTAGGAGCAACCAGAGCAACTCAAGCCCAATTCTACTTTTCAGATGGGATGTGTTGAGAGTGTTAATCTTAAGTTGGGGGGAGAAGAAAAGAAGTGGATAAGTCAGATGATGATCAAATTCCACTATTTTCCCTTCCTGAGTTTGAGGTGACCGTAACCCAAGTGAGGGAGAAAAAGGTGGGTGTAGAGATGGATTGAGTGAAGTTGTCAACAATTCTTCATGGTTAAGAGAGGAGTTGGAGATTGTGTCTGAAATTATCTTGGATTCAGCATCTCTTGATTTAGGGGAGGATGTGGATCTTTTACCCCTCCTTGACTTTGGTAAAATGGAAGTTGTGGTGAAAATGGTGAAAATAATCAAGTCCGCATTGAGTGTTCAACACATATAAAGATCTTAGGTGTGCAAATGAAAATTTCTTATTAAAGATATGATCTTGAGTGCCTTAATTTCTCTATCACTTACTGATCTGCAAGGTATGTGTGGACCACTTGACCCACCATGGCTGGTGATGCCTTACAAAGAAAAATTTGGCGTCAATTGATTGGGGGTTTACGTGACCATGTTACCCCATGTGTCTGGCTGAAGACATTAAACTTAGCGCTTGTTGGGAGGCAACCCAATATTTTTAGGAAAATTGATTTCTATTGATTTTGTTTTTATTTTGTCTTAGGTGTTTGTTGGCCACTATCCTTGATGAAGTTAGTGTGCAATCACCCGCATGTGATCATCAGGTTGCATCTCTTCTTTCTTAACTTACATTGGCTTTATTCTATTTTCATTATTTTATGCCATTGAGGACAATGTCATTTAAGTTGGGGGAGAGACAAATTGTATTTCAAATTTTTGTTCCTAACATTGTGCTTCATGCTTCATATTTCATGCAAGAAATTTTTTGCTTCTAGCTTGACTCATAGTGTGTACTTGTGAAGGTGGTGAGTTGAAGGGGTGAGTTAACTAGTTATATTTTTAGCATCTTCCTCAAAATACACTTGAAATTTCATCAACACAGTAAAGCATTGTTTTAAGCTATTCCAATGGATGATGAGAGTTTTACCGAACATTCAGGTTGATTGATTGATATTCTACACTCCTATTGACGACTAATCGTGGGGAAAAAACTACCTGCCTACAAATAAATTTAAAAATATGTGTACTAGTGAAAAAAAAAAGAAAGAGAAACATGGAAAATGCCCCTGATCTTAGTAACCGGGCCGGTGGCTCCTAAGGTAAGAGTTGAGGCTCGCGTCAAACGGTGAAGGGAAGTGCAGCACCATGTAAATGAAAAGAAAAAAAAACGAGCATGAAAAAGAGAATTAGGCAGAGTGAAAGCTATCTGTAATTCGAGGATCGAATTTATGGAGTGTAGAGTTGATACCATCCCTCAGTGATAAGTAAAAAGCCCATGCATCCTGTTATTGATGCTCAAATATTGTACAAAAAGTCATGAAATTTTGTGTGTATTTTGAGGAACTGTCTAATGACATGAACTGACATATTTGCCTTTAACACTCTCGATTGGACTTGAAATACTTATGACCAAGCATTCTCATTCTTACTTTCTTGTCATGAAATATGATGTTTTGAACTCTTGTTTGTCCCAATTATTTACTTATGTGCATTGCTAAGGGACTAGCAATGAGTAAGTTGGGGGATGTGATAATATCACAATTATCATGAATAATCATGTCATTTTGATGACTAATACTTGATAAATTCATATGATTCTATTATCATGAACGTTAATTGATTAAATTCAATCATGTGTTGTATTTGCAGGTTAATGGGCCATTTTATGAAGTGCTTAACGGGCCAATGAATCAAGCAATCCACAAGGACAAATCTGGCTTATATAAAAAGTTGCAAAACCCTAGCCACCCTCCTTCTTCTTTCTCTCTCTTCTTTCTATTTTTTAAATATTCTCTCCCTATTTTAAAATCTCTCTCCTCTCATCTATTTAAAAAACCCCTCTCTCTCACCCGCACACAACTTTTTCTCCCTCTTTCCTCCGCACGCAACCCCCCTCCTCCTCTCTTCTTCTTTCTCCTTTTCTTCTTCCTCTCTTCCTCTTCCTCTCTCCCTCGGTTTC
>JACBKR010000370.1:0-64042 GCA_014218235.1 Colocasia esculenta
ATTTCATTGTTTATCTTGAGCTTGATCTAGGGGCTTCGGGTCCTAGCTTCTGTGTTCAGAAGTGTTCCTCTTCTTTCGAAGAGAAGGCTTGCAGTGCAAGCATTCCCGTTGTGTTAAGGGAAGAACCGCACTAGGGTTTGTATCAAGAGGTTGGCTTCTTGACCTGTAAGTGAAGTGGGTTGCCTTATAACCCGTAAAGAGAAGAAGACAGACTTGTGTCTGGTGGTGTAATCGCATTGGGGTTTGTTCCAACCTGTTTGCTTCTGAGCCTGTAAAAGATGTGGGCTGCCTTCTTGCCCAGAAAGAGAAAAAGACCAGCAGGGGCTGGGTGTTGTATGTCCTTAAGGGGGACTATACCCTTGGTTAGTGAAATCTCAAGAGTTTGTTTAGGGGCTGGACGTAGGACTTCCATTTGGAAGGACCGAACCAAGATAAATCTCTGTGTTTTTTATGTGCTTGCTTCCATGCCTTTAATTTCCATTGCACACGCCTATTTATACTGACCAAACATTTTCAAGTGGTGATTTTTATTTCATTTTTCAGATTACCTATTCACCCCCCACTAGTTTAGTCTTGTTGTCATATCAAGTGGGCCAACACAAAGAACTTTATCAAGTTGTCCTACATGAACATGAGCATGAAATTTCTTGCCTTTTTGTCATTTAATAACCATTGATCCCTTTTTTTTTTTCCACTTCAGTGGAATCATCATTAAGTTCCGGGACAATGGTATCGATGACATTTTCAATGTTGTCAGGGATAAGTCTGTATCTAATTTTCTGGTGTCACATGTCATAATTGGTTCCATTTAACTTGTCGAGTTTTGCCAGTTTTATAACAATAAGCTTACTAGCCATTAGAACTAGAATAATTCTAAAACATAAATGATTTGATTTGATTACAAATATGAAGATCAGAAAAATACGTTGCATGATCATCTTGATTAATTTTAGCATCTTTTTGTGAATGGTCATCATTTTGTTCTATCTTGTTAAATTTATTTTTCAGATACAAAAACTTATAACTATGAAAAATGATCATCAAATGAGCATGGACAGAATATGTATATGCATTAAATTGTACTATAATGCAATGCTTGATTTTCAGTAGGAAAATAGGAGTATATATACAATTTTCATGTAAAATATGGTGTTCCTTTAAATGATAGGGTTATATATGCAAATTTTTGAAGTTCTGTATGAGGATATATATATATAATATATATATATATATATATATATCATATATGCAAACAGACATAAAACACAATATCTTTTAACAGGGTGAAATATGCAACATGGGTATTTCAGGCAGGATAATTTTTATAAGTTATGTATTTATGTGAACTCGTAAAATAGGATACTCAAACAAAATATAACTATTTATGTCACAGTGGTTAAACCGCACTGTACTGGTGCAGTTTGGCCAAACTGCACCGTGCCATGGCTGCCATGGCATGGTCGGGTCACCCCAATGGGGTGATCTAGGCGTGTTGTGGCGGCACGCCAAGGATCGGTACGGTTCGGTCTACGACAGACCATTTGAATATATATTTTTTTCTTCCCTTCCCCTCTCACATCCAACACATCTAAAGGGTCTAAATGGTGTCTAATTGAGATAAAATTTCAAATATAAGTTAATTAGGAGATGATACAAATTATAGTAATTTTATTTTAATTTTTTAAATTAAATTTTTGTCAAGTAAAAATTATCCTAAAAATCATTAGGTCAATTTAATCTCAACATCTATGCATCAATAGTTCTATATATTTATATTTTTAAAATCAATATATTTTTCTGATAATTATGAAGGCTTCATATTTGACTTTATTTTCGGAACCGAATGTCGTCCGTCGAAGTGTGCATAATCAAAGATAGTACCAGGATTATATTAATAATATAAAAATATTCTAAAATTAAAGAAATGTTTTATATAAGTCATGGTGTTCTTACATATAATTTATTATCTCTTTGAATTTCTTAGTGTCATATTAATATTTTATGTCATCCCGTCGGAGTTTACGCATTCTACTTAAGACTGTAGAGATCACGGTGCTCCACTAAGCATAGCAAGTAGGTGGAAAACATATGACAACGGGCGACACATAGGTCCTATAGGCAGTAGCAGCTATCAAGGGATTGTATCTGATTTTGAGAGACAGAGCCCACATGATGACACAACATCTTAGGCTGCCAGTGAGGGTCACAGTTTTTTTTGAGGACATACGCAGTTGGATCCATATGAACAACATCATGTGTGTGGTGGGTATTATGCCTCTGGATACCAGTATGGTGATGATGGTTTATACATGCAAATTCCAATCGTTCCACCACTAGGGCCTACAATAGCACATCAATGAACACGCCAATATATAGAATATCAGTGTATGTATTAAGACCTATATGAAAATTACATATCTTACGCTGATTATTTGAGCTTTTTGAAGAGCACCTATAATCTGAGGTCATTCAGAGATGGAAGTTATACCCCATACTACGAGGGTTTTGTGAACATACATGCTCAACATGATGAGGAGGATTATGTAAGAACTTGTTAAATATTCTTATTTACATGTTAAGGAAGATGATGTTAATTTGTAACTTTTCATGCATATGGCCAAGGGAATAGTTGGAAAAGAAGGCTGAACCTTTCAAAGAAAGATAAGGAATGTGAGGACGATGATATGTATGAACATAAAAAAAATCAAACAAGTCATTTTCCCACCGTATCTCAATGGTACGGTATGGTACGATGTCGTATCATACCATGGAGAATGCAGCACGGTCGATCCGGATGGTACGATGAACCATGAGTTATGTAACCCGAGAAGGCCAAAAGACATAGAAATAATATTACTTTTAAAACAAGGTGTGTCTATTATATGCATGATCAGTTCCCTTCCTGCATCGGGACTCGGGACTTTCCCTCTTTTTTTTTTTAAAGGGTTTTGACCCCTGACCTTTTGTAGAGAAACAAAGATGGAGAAGGTGGGGGGTTGCTCAGCACTGCGGAGATGGCACGATGGAGTCGGAGAGAGCGATTGGAGGCGGGAAGGTGCATCGGCAAGCAAAAGGTAGGCACGACTACAGTGGGCGACGACGAAGGCGAAAGCAGCTGCGCGCAGGGAGAATGGTGGTGGCACTTCAGTATAAGGGAACAAACATGCAATGTAGGCACTATAGGCGAGTGCGCAGTGAGTGAGGAGGCGCACGTGACAAGCGAAGGCTGGAGTTGACTGCGGGCGAGCGTTAACAGGAGCGTGTTAACAACCGATCGACGGTGGCGATGCGTGGGCAGTGCACGAGGGGAGTCGACGGCTTGCCAACATGTACCAAATGGCGAGCGACAGTAGAGCCATGCACAGCGAGCGAGCGGTAGTGCAGATGCATAACATGGTCGGGGCGATCGCGAACGATGTGGCAGAGTGCACATGTAAGGCCCTCGAATTTCTGTCGCATTAATTGTATTTGTTGTGTGTATATTTGTGCTTGTGTATGTATATACATACTTACGTATGTATTAATTAGTACAATTACGTGTGCATATGTATACTAGATGTAAATAATGCATGTATTGAATGGTGATAGTATGGATACACTACCATATACATATTGCATGTATATATGCATGGTATGCATGGTTTTCTGCATATTTTAGAGTTCTGGCCGAAGGCCTTATTGGCGTCAACCCCTAGCCGTTGAGGTGGTGTCAGCGTCCAGACATGGACGCCAACACTAATCCTGGCGTCTAACGATATGGACGCCTATTTCTCTGGCCTGCATGCGCAGCAGAGCCAGAAATTCGGAAACAAGAAAGCTCAGCCATTGGGGAGCTGTCCCCAACGGCTCTGAGAGCTATCTTGTCACCCTGTGAGTGGGAGAGAGGTCTTCCCACATGTTAAACCCGGATCTGCCTTCCCCACCCCTCTCTTCACCTTTGCAAGAGAGAAACCAGGAGAAAAACCCTAGTTCTGAGCTGTGAGAAAACCCACTCTTTGCACCCAAAGATCCGACTTCCTGGAGCTAGATCCGGCCATCTTCCACGACAAGAGGATAGCTGGAGCAAAGGAGGAGGCTTCCCCGACATCCCCTTGCTGTGGAGATCATCCAGGAGCCCGGAGGAAGAAGATCTAGGAGGACGTTCTGCACCTTCTTGGGACTGCCGAAGGAGGGCTTCTCCGAGCACTTTGATCCATTGGAGCAATTTCTAAAAGGCAAGTGACCTAACCATAATGTCCCCGTATGTGTCTTAGTCGATTCTACAATTTTTGTATATTTTTCCCTCGAGTCCTAGACCCTCACATTCACCCAACTTGAGAGCTCGGGTTTGTGTTTTTGCACAGACCTGCATTGACGGCAAGGTCAATGGACGCTGAGATCATGCTTGGCGTCCATCGACCATGCCACTGACACTGAGTCAGCGGCCAGAGACCGCCGCCAAGTTCCTCTGGACAGAACAATGACCTGTTCTGCCCTTCCTATACAACTATTTTCGGTATGGTTTCCGTGATGAGGATATATGGTAACCCTATACACTATGTATACTGCTAAATGTGGTGTGTGGATGAGTGTGATGTGTGGTGGTGGATGTTAGAAAATTGTATCCCATGAATTTGTAAGCATGACTTGTTGATAATCTTGCCAATTTATGCTTTATGATTAGGATTAGTCTGAATGCCTCAGTTTTATTAGATCATGAAGATTAGTGGATCAGTATACATGTACTCAGTTTTTGATGAATTGTCCATGCTTGTATAAATTGCTAATAAATTTGGCTCGGTAAATAAAAAGACATGTAAGAATGGTTTGTGGTGATCGATCTGTGGTTGTATGATTTAGGATAATTCTATATTCTCAGGTCATGCATATAACAGTAGTCTCTGTTCAACCAGTAAGTGGCAAAAATGCATGATGTGTTAAACTCCATGTAAACTTAAATTGTGAATGACATGCGAAATAGGTATTTGATTTTCTGTAAATTCTATTTAGCTCATAAAAATCTGAAAAATTGAATGTATGACCTTGAACCCGAAAATAGCATGTGGTTAAAATTTCAGGTCATTTGGACCAGTATATAAGGAGTTATGTATTTTCCATGTGAAATGTAAAAATCCGTGTATGTTATCGTGAAGTGGTTAGATATTGTTTAAACCCAACTGATTAGTGAATTTACTGTGTGTTAAACTCCTGAAATCTGTAGTGCCATGTCAGGAAAAACAGAGATATGCATGTGAGTGAGAAGTGAATGAGATGGAAAGTGATATGTGTAAAACCATGTGTAAATCGGTAAAATGTCTAAATGTGTAACTGTGCCAATGTGACACTGCTTCCGTAGAGGGCAGTGGAACTGTATCAGGGAAAAGTTCCCCCTGAGAAGTTCAGTGTGTAAGTGACCCTAAGGGCATTAGGGGGAAATTCTAGAGGTGGACAAGTACCACTGGTTAGGGTGGAGACTTGTTCTCCCGTCTGCGCAGTCCAAGAGTCGCCATTGGAATGC
Source organism: Colocasia esculenta (assembly GCA_014218235.1). Classification (NCBI taxonomy): domain Eukaryota; kingdom Viridiplantae; phylum Streptophyta; class Magnoliopsida; order Alismatales; family Araceae; genus Colocasia; species Colocasia esculenta. The sequence goes on from JACBKR010000370.1 coordinate 5,498, forward strand.
CTAGATGTCGTCTATGTGTAATGTGATGTGTATATGTCCTTCTTTGGTGGTTTGGACTATGTGTCACGGCACCTAAAATGTGTAATGTGTAATGTGTAATGTGTATGTGTTCATGTGTAATGTGTAAGTGAGCAATGTGAATGTGTATGTGCAAAGTGTAACCATGTGAAAGAGAAACTTGTGTAAAGAAAATGTGAAATTCTAAATGTGAGGATATGATATTGAAATCCATGTAAGACAAATCTGAAACCATGTGAAATCAGTAATTTTATGTTGTTATCATCATGTTTATATGTGCAAAAATGTCTAGAATCCATGTTAGGGATAATTGATGAGCACGGGTACAAAATAGCATGATTGGTTGTTCACATGATATGTTTTAAGCAACATGGTAGCTCTCATGTGTAGGGTTACAGCCATTAAACCATGTGAAAGCAGCAACTTAAAGCATGTGAAAATGTCTATGTATGTGCTTAAGAACATGTCAACTCATGCTAGTTGTGTTTCCTTTCATATATGCACCGTGTTCATGTTGGTAGCTCTCATGTCTTGGTTCTTTAAAGGCAAAATTCATGAGTAAATTGAATAGAGAGCATGTGATAGATAAAGTTTTATTCTTAGAAATCTGAAAGCATGATCCATGTATTATTTGTAAAACTTTCATGCCATGCGTTGAAAATTTTGAATGTGTATGTAGAAACCGCTATGACTTATACGTGTATGTTATGAGTAGTGTTGCTTGTAGAGTCTCTAGACTCACTCCTTGCTTCGGCGTACAGGTGTAGTTGGTGACGTGGCACCGTTGGAGGAGACAGTGGAGACGGACTCCGAGCGTGGAGATTAGTCTTGGAGTTTCTTTGTGACTTGTGCATTTCATGGTATGTAATTTGAACGTTGTATTAGAGATATCATGAAAAGAATGTATAAGTGTGGACATTATGTAATTGAATTTCAGCAATTTAAATTATGTGAACTTTTAGCTTTTAATGTTAATTACGATTTTCATGTATGCTTAATGTGGATGATGAATAAATGGAGACAGTTGTCTTTTACTTCCGCTACTCTGTCGTATATTCGCGTGTATCTCAGCTGTTTGTATCATTTGGGTAAATGTCCCACTGTGAGGACTCTCGCTATACCGACGTGGGTTGGTATAACCGTACCGGTATAATGAGGGCCGTCACAGCACAGTGACGAGAATCGTACGTAAAGGGCAGCCCACATGGCGAATGAAGATGTCACGTGAGCGGAAATAGTGTGCGGACGTGGGGCGGGCAGGAGCTCGATGTGGTGACAGAGGTCGACGCGACAGGGGACGAATGATGCTGGTGGCGACCGTAGACAACGGTGGTGGCAACGACAAAGATCTGCCTACTCTGATACTAGTGAAGGAAAAAAGGTGGAGAGGAAGAAGGGTTTGGGGCTATGATGCAAATCAAGTTCTCAATCTACTTCAACATGGTAAGTACCCCATGTATATAGATAAGATGCTAACATCTGATTTGCACCTCTGCCCCATAATTATCTCCCAAGAGATAATGCTGATTTTATCTCTTAATTATCTCCCAATAACTTGCATTTATCCCCATTAGTTGGCTTTCCCTTATCAAGTTCCGAGATAGTTAACCATATCCCAACAACAGTTACTTAGCTCTCGACCCTATAAATAGAGAGCCTTTTCTCTTGTTTTCCCACCAAGCAAGAGAGCTTATTAGAGGGGGAATCTAAAAGAGGGTTTAGGGTGAGAGATAAAGGGAAAGAGAGATATCTCGCTTAAGAGCTCGAGAGTTCTTATATAGAGAGTTTGTTCCTTTGGGTTGTGGTGAGATTTTCTATAATATTCTCCACATCTAGCGAAGTTCTCATCATCGTCATCGCCTATGGACGTAGGGGTAACCTCCAAACTACATAAATCATCATGTTTCTTGCTTATGTGATTGATCCTTCTTATCTCCCCTTTCTTCTTGTCATGCATAGATCCAGGGGCATCACTCTATCCATCAGAGTGTCGTGTCATAACAGCACCAAAGTCGATCCATGTTCCTTATTGATGGCTATAAAATCAATATCGAGGAATAAAGTTCGACATTGAAGTGTTTGATGGAAAGACAAACAATTTCAATATCTGACAATTGAAGATGTAATCCTCATTGCTTCAATAGGGGCTAAGCAGATCATTTCTATTTTTCTGCTAGAGTCATCTTTCTTGTTTTTGTCATTGTAGTATTTATGGGGTGTTGTATGTTGTGACCTTTGCTTCCTCAAACAATTTTTAAAGTTTCGAGCTAGCTATTCCACTTCCTCCATATTTTCACTTGAGGAATTTTCATCAGAATTGTATACTTTGGATTTTATTGCCTTGAGTGCTACATCCTTTCGCTTAAGCATGGATTGCTCAGCCTCCTCCCACTTCATATTGATCTCACAAGTCATGAAACTCCCAATCAATTCCTCCATAGTGAGGCATAACAAATTCTTGGAGTCCTCAATGACCGTGGCCTTGGTCTGCCACGCCGGTGGGAGGGATCTCAAAATTTTACAGACTATCTCCGTGTCTGTGTACCTCTTTTCGAGTGCCTTTAATCCATTTGTGATCTTTGGGAGCCGTGAAAACATGTCAGAAAATTGACTCCACCAAGCTCATCTTGAGCATCTCATACTCATGGACCAGGATGTTGGCTTTAGTCTCTTTAACTTTTGACATGCCTTCATATATCAACTTCAGTTTGTCCCACATTTCTTTTGCTGAGTTGTACATAGAAACACGAGAGTATTCATTATGATGTATAGCGCATAGCATAATATTCATATCACTGAAATTAATCTTAGATTTCTTAATTTTATCCTCCGTCCACTTTCCTTCATCTTCTGGCAGTGTGTATGGATCGTTACTTACAACTTTCTAAATGTCATAGTCTTAAACTCTGAGAAAGATGTGCATACGGTTTTTTCAATAGGAGTAATTACTCCCATCAAAGTATGGTGGACGGTTGATAGAATGACCCTCAGACACATATTCTTTGCTGGCCATCGAACACAAGAGCACTCTAATATCAAGAGCCCTACTCTGATACCAATTGAAGAGAAAAATACATGCGATGAACAACCAAGAGGGGAGGGGTGATTGGTTATCACCTAAATAACAAAATTCTTTTACAGAAAAGATTAAACTCAATTAAGCAAATCTACTAAACGATATGCACAATAGAATAACAATTAAATAACAATATCAACTGTCCTAACGTGCGTAGAATGGAGATGGGAAAGAAGGATATCAAACATAAATGCACACAAGATTTAGAGTGGTTCGGCAAACACCCCCCTGTATGCCTACGTCTACTACCTCACACCCCCCGTGAAGATTTTCACTAACTTGTTTCCCAGGTGAAAGCGTAAACCCCCCATCACGGTTGTTTCCGGGGACAACACAAATCCCATCTCATTTCCCGGGATGAGACAACCGATGTGTATGAGCAACACGCACTACCCACCAACCATGTGCTCACAAACTGAGCACACACACACACACACGATGATGTTTATGTAAACAAATTTGAAGTACAATTCCCAACCCAATAACAAGAGAAGAAAGATGAAATTCAGAGTTCAGAAATCTCCTATTTGTCATGCTTGAGAAACGCCGAACAAGAGCACGGATGCTTGCACAGGCCTTCGTGGACGTGATATAATAGATGCACAATCTTCTGAATGTCCAACACCTTGAACTCGCACAACAAACCTTGAAGAAATCACCTGGAAGAAGCTCTGGTTCGCTGGTTCGTCCTTTGACCTAGCTGAGTGCAAAAACTCATTCTCCAACTATGTGTATGGTGTCAACACACATGGAAAGGCCTCCCTTTATATACTTACTTGTCAAAGACTTGATCTTGGCCGTAGATCTCAAAGAAATGTAGTCGGAATCCAAACAAGGGAAGAGACCTATCCATATATGGAAACAACATTTCCGTAATCGGTCGACCGATTTTCCTAAAGTTGGTCGTTCAATTTTAGACTTAGCCATGGGGCCAGACTGCTTCTGCTTCAGCTTTAAGACTCTACACCAAATCGGTTGTCGAAATTTCCAAGTCGGTCATCCGACTTTGTGACTGTCCCAGTGCCAGACAGTACCAGCTAGGTCGATCGCCTGAAATATTCAAGTCGGTCATCCGACTTTCTATCTACTTCAATGCCAACCTGTTTCTTCTTGTGCATCAAAACCCTGCTCCAAGTCGGTCGACCAATTTCATAGAATTGGTCATCTGATTCTTGTATTTCTGCACAGTCCAGAATCAATCTTGTTCCGGGTCTTGGCCTTTGTAAAGTCCACTTCAAGTATGACTTTTGGACTATATTCCTGCACACTTAACACACAAATTAGACCCTCAAATTACATGAATATGAATCAAATGCTCAGGTCATCAACATGAATTATACTTAGTGTTTGTGATTTTCTCAATATGAGTTAAACTTAGTGTGTTGTGATCATCAAAATCTATAAAGTACAATAGTCTCCCCATTTTTGATAATGACAAAATACTTGTAGATTTTTCGCACAAAACACAATATTTGACTTCAGATTTCAATTTGTTGTTCCATTTTCTTTTACATAAGCATACATGCATGCAAGCATTCATATAATCATGCAATTACTCCCCCCTCAAAAATACTTCTAACTCCCCTTTTGAACACAATCTCTCCCCTAAACTAAGAGTACAAAGTCTACATATTCTCCCCCCCTTTTTGACTACATCAAAAAGTGGGTGGTAATAGGGATAATTAATACAATGGCTCAATGACAAAGTATGAATATTAAGAATTGACTATAGGGAAGAGAGTGCATGCACTAAGAGTTAGCCATATTATAGCTCATGTATTTAATCAAGTTCTCAAAATACACATAAAATTAAAATCCATAAAAGTTATGTGAGAGACAGATTAAAGTGCATTACATATGAGTTTGGACAGAAATTTGAATTAACACTAGCGGATACTTCGAATCCACTTATGCATGATACATCCTCGATTTTTGGTAGCTATCACTCTCCCCTTCTTTTTATTCAGAAATCAATTGATGTCAATTTATTTGTTTCTTTCTTTTCTTTCACTTTTGAGGAAAGTATTATCGTTGATGTGAGACTTTTCACTTGTTCAGTGGAAAGATCCAGTTACTAAGCTCAGTTTTCTCTTTCACTTGGGACATGTAGCTTTTTCCTCATGAGTTACTACAAATCAGGTGGATTTTAAGCATTACAAAAGTGTAAGAAAAAATTCCACCTATTATCAAAGTGATATCCAATAATCATACCATGTGCGTTAGTGTGTTGGAATCAATTTCATATGTATTTTGAGAAGCAAGTTAAATGTATAACTATTTGGCTCCCCCTTAATGTATGCACACACCAAATGTAAAATTCCCCCCTTAATGATTGAAATAGTGCACACTAAGTCTCAAGCCAATGCAATAGTAACAAAAAGTGATTATTTGGCTATAGAAAAAGTCAATGAGGGTGTATTACATATACAATACATACATGCACACAGGATAGACACATAGTCCAATGCATGCAAAAAAGTCTAATCTATGTTATGTTTTTTTTCCCATCATTTTTTCTATTTTTCAGATGTTCATCAAAATCTAAATGAGTAAACAAGGATGCCAATGATGATACTAATTGAAATAAACAATAAAAATATACAAGAATATTCATGTCTTACCTTGAAGGGGCAAAACAGAATTGCATAATACCCACAAAACAATAATGGTGCCTTGAATTCTACATTGAAGTTCATCACACTCAATTTTTCAAAGCACCTGCAACCAAATATCTCAAGTGGATTTTTTTGGTACCCAAATGATTTTGGGTCCAACAATGTTAGTCCGGAAAGGCAACAAGTTATTCCTAATCCACACCAAGTTCAGTTTCTGCATGTTTTTCTTAAAGAATAATTGTAGTTCACATGACCATGTCCACCACAAGAATAACATGTGACATTATATGTTCTGTTCTTGGGAAGGGGACAGAGTCACTATGTACAAAAGAAAGGGGGAGAGCTAGGAGCAATGCTTGAGAGAGAGTTGTATTGCATGATTGTTTGAATAAGTGCATGTGCAAGTCTTGGTAGCAAGAAAGAAAAAGAATAAAGAATTTCATTTGAATGTGTATTTTGTGTGAAAAATCTATAAGTGTTTTGTAATCATCAAAAAAGAGGAGATTGTTGTACTTTATAGATTTTGATCATCACAAAATACTAAGTTAATCTTATGAGAATCAATGGGATAATTAGTTGAGATGAATTCCAAGTTAATAACTCATGTGCTTGATGTTTTCATATTTAAATTGAGGGTCTAGTTTGTGTGTTAAGTGTATCAAAAGACGGGATAATATGGCCTTGAAGTGTATGTATGATGGGCACAAGATGTGAAACTCAAAGTGTAATGACCAAGGATCCGAGACACTGGTAACCAACTAGTATACCCGAATCCTAAACGGCCACCTATGAGTCGAAGCTAGCTCGGAAGGGTTAAAAGAAGTGGTTTGAGAAAACATATAAAGGAACCACACCAAACAGATGAACATCACTCTACTATATAAACATATAACATGTACAACTCAGAGCAAGTACAGTGAACGGAAAGTATAATAGGACGTACTTAGTGTATAGAGCTAGCAGCTAGGTAGGACCACTTGAGCGACTCTACACCTCTACACCCTGAACCTGCGACGCCTCACCTGAAAGGGAAAGGGCACTAAGCCTCGACTCAAGGCCTAGTAAGGACATAAAACCCCACCAGTAAAACAATACGCTAACAGTAAGTGCATGAAAAGTAAGTACAAGAGAAAAATAAATACTGCACAAGTAAGCTCGAAACACAGCTAAACTACATGCTAGTAAGGTGTACCACAACGACAACCTCAACATTGTATTGTCGGTCACTAACACACCTCACAGGTTCAAGCACCCCATAGCCACATAAGCTACAACCCAAACAAGGTAGGACTAGCTAGGGTCATGTGGCTTGGCGCCACGACACCACAGAGTCCTCTGACTCCTATCCACGTGTGCACACACAAACACTCTCCCTCATGTCTAGTCCATAGCCGGTTTTCCCCTATGTCGGACTCTAACGGATGAAGAAGGGGCCCCACGACAATTGGCTCGGAACCACCACAAGGGGCATACATTGAGCGGAGACACTCTTGATGCCCAGGCTCACCAGTGGACTAACTCAACGCCAGTCTTCCAAGAAGATCCCAGCTCAACACCCAGGTACACAACACAAACACAAACATAATCACGAAGCAGAAACCACATAGACGGAGATGCTCTCAACATTCAGGAACACTGTGCATGAAGGCGGATGCCACATTGTCCACGCCTCACACAAGAAACACTATTGAGTCATGCAGGGTAGACGACAACATCGACCGCCGTCAACTGGGAGTAGTTGACAACATCGCATGGCATCAACCTGGGGTAGACGGCGACATAGGCCGTCGTCTACATGAACTTGTTGCCAACAACCATGCAGTCAAGATGAGCTTGACAGCACCGGATCTCGCCGTTAAGTTCCTCAGCTCCCAGAATCACAGATGCCCCTAGGCCACTCCCAAGGGCAATCCAAGCCTCACAACACAAAACCAACATCGGGGAACTCTTCCCCAAGCTGTAAAGAACTGGTAAATCACTAAAAAAATGTCAATCTGACATTCGGATTGCTTGGTGCAACCACCTATCCCAAGCATGGATAACCCCCTAAAAAACCACAATTACACAACAAATAACAAACATGCACCACAACTGAACAACAATGGGGGGTAGTATCCCTACCTCAGACAGCAGAAAAACACAAAAAATGCACCCTCCGCGAACTGCTCCTCGTGGACAAACCTTCCTCACTGAGCTCATTCTCCACAATCCAATGCCGCCACGTGCATCGGAGCATTGCCTTCGAGCCTCCGTCGGCTGCCAAAGGGGTAGGAGATGCAAGGGTGTAAGAGGGGGTGGTGGAAATGGAGAGGGAATGAGAGAGGAAGCTCTTGGGTGCTTTGTATAAAAATAGATCCGGTCGGGTTGACGTCAACATAGGCCACTGTCAATCACACTGCCCTAACTTGACGACAACATAGACTGCCACCAAGTTATATTCTGGAAAACTCCAAAAACCCACACTTGACGACAACATCAATTTCCGCCAACACTAGGTTGATGGCACTCTCTACCGTCGTCAACTAGGGACTCGACGGCATCCCCTATCGCCGCCAACATTGGTTAATGGTAGTCTCATCTGCTGTCAACACAAAGACACGATAGAAGGCCCACTAAGGGTCCCATAAGGGCCAATGCCTCACATCATCCCTCCCTTAAAGAAAATTTCACCCTCAAAATTACATAACAGGAAGGGGAAGAAGAACTCACTAAATCAAATGAGGAAACTGATGTCGCATCTCGTCCTTACGCTCCTAGGTCGACTCACTACTTGAGTGTCGCTACCACTCTACTCTGACTAGTGGGATCACATTGTTCCTCACCCTCTGCTCACGGCAATCCACCACACGACTTGGGAACCCAAGTACTGTCAACTCATGAGTCACCTTAGCCCACCCTGTGCTCTAGAGAATGTGCGACTCATTAGGAATGTACCATCGCAGTATAGAGACATGAAACACATTATGGACACCTGCTAACTCTGGAGGTAACTGCAACTGTAAGCAAGGCCACCAACTCGTTCTACTATAGGAAATGGTCCGACAAAATGAGGACTCAACTTCCCACGCTTTCCGAACCTCATGACGCCCTTCATAGGAGATACTCATACAAACATCTAGTCCCCCACTTGGAACTCTAGTGGCCTCCTTCGCTGGTCTACATAGCTCTTCTGTTGGCTCTGCAATGTCTGCAGTCTCTGTCTAATAAGTTGCATTATCTCAAAACACTTTTAGACTAGCTCTAGCTCGGTGACTACTTTCTCACCGACCTCGAACCAGTCTAAAGGTGTGCGGCACTGAAAAGTTCACTACTTCAACAATTCTGGTTCCAATAAATGGTCTCACCCATCCCAAGGCCCTTCGAGAGCCTAACCCACACTCCGACCTTTGATGAGTGTGTAATGATTTGAGCAAAAGAGAAGTAGAAAGCGGAGATCAAGTTAGTGGCAAGTAGGGAGGGCTAGAGGTAAAGCTCTCAGCAAAAAGTGTTGTGCAATAGGAGACAATACACGCCCTAGATAAGACAGTTGATATACTAGAGAACAGTACAACATAACAACATGCCTCACAAAGGTAATACAAGGTGATCATACCACCTAGTAGATATAGTTGTGTTGACATGGTAGCTTTTGCTTTATCTATTGCAAATGATGTTGAGGGGGAAAAACCAAGTTCTTATAGAGAGGTAGCTATAGCAGATGCGTGCCTTAAATGGTAGTTGGCCATACAAGATGAGATTGAGTCCCCACAGAAGAACAATACATGGAGCTGGTGAAAGTATCATCTGGTCAAAAGATTGTGGAGTGCAAATGGGTCTTCAAGAAGAAGGAAGAATCTTTGGTGTGGTAGACGTTAGATTCAAGACATGACTGGTGGCGAAGTATTTCACACAATGAGAGGGTATTGACTTCAATGAGGTATTCTCTCTTGCCATGAAACATATTTCTATTCATCTGTTGTTTGTCACAGTTGTGTTACTTGATTAGAGCTAGAGTAATTATATGTTAAGATAGTATTCTTATATGGTGAGCCGGAGGAGGAATCTACATATACTAGTCAGAAGGGTGCAATTCTTCATAAGGAAGATCATGTGTTGCCGGTTAAAAAAAATTTATACGGCTTAAAGTAATCACCTAGATAGTGGTACAAGAGATTTGATACTTCTATACTAAGTCATAGTTATGCTAGAAGTGATCACTATAGATGTGTGTATCATAAAAAGTTTCAAAATGGTTCATTTATTTACTTCTTGTTATATGTAGCTGACATGTTGATAGCTATACCAAGAACATGTCATAAATTGATAACTCAAAAGACTCAGTTAAATGGTGAATTCAAGATGAAAGATCTTGGAGTAGTAAAGAAGATTTTGGGCATGCACATTCACAGAAATTATGGCACTTGAAAGTTGTACTTGTCATTGAAAAGTACTTGGAGAAGGTGTTGGAGCCATTTGGCATGAAAGATTGCAAAGCTATGAGTACACCATTTGTAGCCCATTTTAGATTATCTGCAGAAGGTTCACCAAAGACAGAGAAGGAAATGGACCTGATAGCTAACATTCCATATGCTACTACAGTTGGTAGTATTATGTATGCTATGGTTTATACTCGACCAAATATTTTTCATGTTGTTAATGTGGTTAGCAGGTAAATGAAAAATCTTGGAAAGATCCACTAGGTGATGTAGATTCTTCATTACCTTAAGGTGCTTTTGATGTGAGCCTAGTATTTTAGGATGAAAATAATGATGGCAGTCAACTAGTTGGCTATACATGCTGATTCAAATTAGACCGGTGATCTACATAAGAGTAGATCTCTCTGATAGGTTATGTCTTACTTTCTCAAGTTGTGCTATTAGTTGGAAGGATATTTTGCAGACTACTGTACGTGGCTTTGTCGATGACGAAGTAAGTATATGGTAGTGATACACCACAAGAAAATGCGGGATTTCTGACGGATTGAATCCGTCGGAAATCCGACGGTATTCCGTCGGAAATGAGTCCTTCCGACCGATTTCCGTCTAAAGCCATCGGAAACGATCCGTCGGAAATAGATGGTCAGAAATTTCTGACGGATAACATATCCGTCGGAATTCGGTCGGCAACTCCGACGGATATATCGGTCGGAAACACGGTCGGTATTTACCGACGGTTTAACCGTCGGCAAATACGTCGGTATAACGGTCCGTAAATGCTGACACATTTTCGGTCGGAAACCATCTGTCAGCATATTCGACGGAATTACCGACGGATATTTCGGTCGGTAATTCCGACGGATAATGAACCGTCGGTAAATCCGTCGGAAATTAAACCATATATTTTTTTTAAAATTAGGAAATAAAAATGGTTTGTGAACCCTGCTACAATGTCAAACCTGCTACAATATACATAAATTTAACAAATACTCACAATCAACATAATATCATAACATACAATAAATATAAAATCATACAGAATAATGAATACAAATATCAAGATAAATCTGCTGGATCGTCTGCTGTCCCTGCCTCGTCATCGTCTGGAGCTGGATCCTATATTAAAACAAATTAAAATGAGAAACATTAATAATAAATAAAAGACATACATTATTTTCAATAGTGAAATTAAAACTTGTGATACAATAGTATTTTTAGATCCGTTATATGAAGTTGGGTGTTTTTAGATCGTCGTTTGAATGGCCAGGCCAATCCGGAGATCCAAATTGGATTTCGTCAGTTTCAACACGTCTCTTTAACCCACCCGGCCGTGTCGGAGGAAAACGGCACGTCGATCCGTCCCTATTTGGGATTTTGGACACCGGGTTGTGTGTGTTAAGGCTTTTATATGAAGTTGGGTGTTTTTAGATCGGTCGTTTGAATGGTCAGGCCAATCGGAGATCCAAATTGGATTCCGTCAGTTTCTACACGTCGCTTTAACCCACCCGGTCGTGTCGGAGGAAAACGGCACGTCGATCCGATCCCTAGTTGGGATTTTGGACCCCCGGGTTGTGTGTGTTAAGGCTTTTATATGAAGTTGGGTGTTTTTAGATCGGTCGTTGAATGGCCAGGCCAATCCGGAGATCCAAATTGGATTCCGTCAATTTCTACACGTCGCTTTAACCCACCCGGTCGTGTCGGAGAAAACGTCACGTCTATCCGATCCCTATTTGGGATTTTGGACACCCGGGTTGTGTATGTTAAGGCTTTTATATGAAGTTGGTGTTTTTAGATCGGTCGTTTGAATGGCCAGGCCAATCCGGAGATCCAAATTGTATTCCGTCAGTTTCTACACGTCGCTTTAACCACCCGGTCGTGTCGAGGGAAAACGGCACGTCGATCCGATCCCTATTTGGGATTTTGGACACCCGGGGTGTTGTGTGTTAAGCTTTTATATGAAGTTGGGTGTTTTTAGATCGGTCGTTTGAATGGCCAGGCCAATCCGGAGATCCAAATTGGATTCCGTCAGTTTCTACACGTCGCTTTAACCCACCCGGTCGTGTCAAAGAAAACGGCACGTCGATCGATCCTAGTTGGGATTTTGGACCCCCGGGTTGTGTGTGTTAAGGCTTTTATATGAAGTTGGTGTTTTTAGATCGGTCGTTTGAATGGCCGCCATCCGGAGATCCAAATTGGATTCCGTCAGTTTCTACACGTCGCTTTAACCCACCCAGTCGTGTCGAGGGAGAAAACGGCACGTCGATCCGATCCCTATTTGGATTTTGGACCCCCGGGTTGTGTGTGTTAAGGCTTTTATATGAAGTTGGTTTTTTAAGGCTTTATATAAACTTGACATTCTTTAGTGGTTTTATCTCATGCACAGTATATTAAATAATACTAATACTGACTGAGGTGCTGGCTGTGAGGGCCGTACTCCCTGCATGGCTGAGATCAACTGCTGAACCATGTCGCCAAACTGCGTCCGTAGCTCTTCCCGTAGCTCCTCCCGAATGAGGCCTCTAATCTCCTCTACGGAACTAGCGGGCGGCGCAGCAGATGAACTCGCGTATGCTGGGGGAGCGATCGAACTGGCATATGAGGACAACACTGGTTGAGTATCCAGGCTGTCCCCAAAGCCGTACACTCGGCCCTTCCTCGGCTCTCCCGCTGCCTCGACCCAAGCCTCTGCATCCAAGTCTGGCTGAGGAGTGCCTCTGCATAACGCTCCGTCATCGTCCTGTCGTACCTCTCCTGCAAAATAAATTAAAATTAAATTATTAAAAAAAATTAATTTAATATCATAATTGAATTCAAAATTTATAGGTTGACTTACAACGATCGTGCGGGCACTCTCGCTAACATAGTCATCCGTCCCCTTCCGCTTATGAGTCTGATCAAATAACTCGCGAAAGATAGGGGCACGCTCGAGCTCGTGATGCTATAATTCAACGGACGTAGTTAGTTTGACAATAATAATCAATGTACTAAACAATTGAACAATATTATGCTTACCAATTTTTTACTGTGGGTCGCATAAGATATGGACCCACTAGTATGCACATTCTTCTCCGGATGAGTTGATCTGTTGCGTATGGCCGCCTGTGACCGCTGCTGCCATGGTCCAGCAGCCCATCGCTCACAAAGGGACTGCCAATAATCCTTCCTCAGCCAAGAAGGGCCGTCATCAAGCCAAGCCCTAGGATCCCTATTGCCTGTGCTCTTTTGCGCCTTGTCCCGGGCCTCCCACATCGACTTTCTTAAATTAGTCTGGGCAGTAGACTCCCAGACGGCTCGAGCTCGAGGGAGATCCTCGGGTCTCGTGAATGTGAACCTTGCTGAGAAATGAAATTACTCAGCTTTCTGCACGAACATGGATAGTAATGAAATAAATGACAGATAGTTATCTAAGATTTAAAAATACCTTGAACATGTCAAATAACTGATCCCGGACGGACACCGGGAACTCTCTCCATGTGTCCACTAGTCCTGGAATATGTGCATGGACCAGCGTCGTAATATGACGGGAAGCAGAACCGGGATCTATCTTCCCCCTGCAATTGCACATTAATTTTGTACATGAAATGTATAACATCAATAACAAATAAAGTAAATTTGAACTGATCAACTTTACCCGGAGATCCAGCATGGATGCCGTCCCGGTAGCTGAGGGCCCCCTCATCCGCTGCTGCATGCGGACCCTGGACCTCTGTGAAGACAATTAAGCACACTATTGTTCGATAAATTGCAAGACAACAAACATACTAATGTATGGAAGCTGACACGTACTGGTGGTGAGGAAGAAGGGAAAGGTGGCACTGCTCCCGTGCTCGGCGGGGAGGCGGTCGCTGAAAATTTTTTACACATTAGAAAATATGAATTTAACTTGAACAACAATATATACGTATACCTGCCGCATGGACGACCGGCGTGGACGGGGAGGCAGACGTCGACGGGGAGGCAGACCCTGCAAAATTGTATGTACGTTATATCTCGTGAATTAAATATGAACAATAACGTAAATGTGGTTCTTTCTGTACATATGCATATACCTGTCGCTGGGATGACCGGCGCAGACGGGGAGGCAGACCCTGCAAAATGAGCCTGTACGTTAGATCTGTCGTGAATTTATTATGAACAATAATATAAATGACCACCTAACTCCGATCAAACATTCACAGACTGTCCAAAACGGGACAATTCAAGACTTTGAGTTAGATATACACGTTCTCATTATTGAAAATAAGACTCGTGCACATCAATCTCAAAGTCTTGAACGGGAATGTTCATTGACACGGGCTTAACACGCTCTCGTGATGTGTGTGCAGTGAAAAATTACTATACATGCATAGATCAAATTTCAAACGCACATGGAAATGAAATGAATATGAAATCAAAATCATATATGTGAACAAATGCAATAATAAAAACAAGTTCATACATACATGTACATGAATTACATAAATGTAAAAAACTACAATACTAATCAAGTGTAATAAAATTACATATAATCAAGTGCAATAATAAGCAAATACATTCAAATAAGAAGTGTAATACTAATCATTAAACTAAAGTGAACAATTAAGCGTAAACTAAACTAATGTCTAGAAGGAAGAGTTCGTACTAATTTTGTTTCCTAAATTGGGATGTATATCTTATTAGAGTGGCGAGATTTTAACTTGAGCTGAGATGAGCTGAGTAGACGAGTTCAGTTTGGCATATTACTAATGTGTCTTTGTTTCTTATTGTCAATTTTGTTCTGGTACAAAACGGCCGTTGCCATCAGTAAGACGTTCTTGTTTCCGTAAGATTCTAGATAGCCCCATTTTGGGGTTTGGAGAAGATAGTTAAGCTCATGTATATATTGAGATTATTCGCATACTAATTTTTAGGGCTTCTCTGTTCTCCTCCCCCATCTTATCCTTCTCTCGTTTTTTTATTTTAATTTGAGAACCCTTGAAAGAATGGCAGTCCATATGACCTAAAATGCATTACTTGTAGTTATCTTTTTGGTGAGAATGTCTTAATTTTTGGAAAATGTTTTAATTGGCCATTTTCATGATGAATTAATGAAGTGAATGTCATTTTCTAGAGACTATGTTTCCACTTGGTGGATCATTTCTTAAACCACCAGGTCTTACAATGGTGCAATTTATACCAGATCTTCTAATATATCTCTCCGCCCGGAGTTTAGCTATCAACAATGTTCAGAATAATGTAAGCTGGATTAAATATCTGTCCCATTGTAGCTCCATTAAGGTATTATTGAGCTTATCAGGATAAATCTATTCACTCCAGCTTTCCTACATGCTTCTACAAGGTTCATTGTTCCAGAACTGTCAACCTGCAGAACAAAAGCACTTCAGGGCATGTCATCAATCTTAAATGATAACATTCATTACAAGGCTACAGATTGTTTTATGCAGTATGCCAGAACAGTTAATGAGAGGAACAAAGAAGGATTAATCAACAATATAAACTCTCACTTCAGTCGACTCAAAGTAGAACCTCCAGATTTTGTTTTCCATTTATGCAAACTTGTTACAAAATATCCATATCCTGTCAATGTATCTAGGTGAGACAGATACAGAATATGCACTCATTTAAAATGGTCCTTTGAGAATACCCTTGTATGTCAAGGTGTGTGGAGGGTCCTTTGTTTGAAATCAAAAATATACTTTATAGGATTAGTGTACGTGGGGTACTCTTTAATCTTTTCATCAAAACTAAACCTTGTAGGATGTTCTCTGTAGTCTCAGCTTATACCCTGACCTGTCCATCACATTCAATAGAAATACATCATTTGCAACTAGAGTACACCAAGACAAATCTTCTTGAATATGCACAGTCAATTCATCCGTATCGAGGGCAAAAGAATATAGATTATCATGCAAACTAGGGATGTCAACGGTAACCAATAAACCGATAAACGTCGTTTCGTTAACTTAACGAACATCAAATCACATTGTACATCACATTAAAAATTATCCCCTACATAACTATCTCTCATTTAAACCATCTCAAACCAAAAATGCCCTAAACATAAATAGCCTATACCAGATTTACTTATACCTGATCCTCTTATTATGGCAGGGTTTGATAACCTGTTAAAAGGTTTTGCACCCTACTTAACATGGGTGATAAACTTTAACCCAATTTGATAATCAATTTAGATAAGCCTGGAGATATTTTATACATGGTTAAAGGGCTATTAAAGGGGGTAGATATCCCACCATGGAGCGGGATAAAAGTTGTTCCTAGAGATAACTCAATAATGATGCATTTTTTTCCTAGAAAACCATGTGTCCCCCTTAATGTAAATGATATCAAACTAGAGACAAAAGCTGATAACTCTAATTAAAAGTTACACCCTTTTGTAACTATCCCTCTTTAGATCACTCCCAAACTAATTAAAATAAGAGGTATACATGCATAACCAAAACATGAAAGGGAGTTTGATAATGAGATAAGGGGGTTTATCTCCCTTTTAGCACCAGTTTTAAGACCATTTAACATCTTAGATGTTAGTGTATCCAGAATCCAAGTATCATAGCTTAGATTTAAACAGCAATCAATGTTCTTACATCATTTTATTTATCAAGTTATTCACTTTAAACGATAAATACCATTCACATCAACAATATTGTAGGGGGACCGGGGGGGGGGGGGTGGAAGGGGAGGGGGGTCGGGTGGGGGGGAGGGGCTGAGTCAGGGTAGGGGGGCCAGGGGGGGGGGGGTGGGAAGGGGAGGGGGGTCGGGTGGGGGGGAGGGGGCTGAGTGCAGGGGAAGGGGGGCCGGGTGGGGGGGGGGGGGGCTGAGTGCAAAGGGGGAGGGGGGATCGTGCAGGGGGGCCGGGTGGGGGGAGGGGGGCCGAGTGCAGGGGGAGGGGGGGGGGATCGCATAGGGGGGGAGGGGGGGGACGGGTGGGGGGAGGCTGGAGGACGGGGTGGCGGGGGTGGGGAGAGCTACTCACGGGAAGAGCGCCGGCGGCGAGTGCCAGCGGGCGGCGAGACGGCGGCGACCGGCGGAGAGCGGCGGGACGGCGAAGGCGAGCGGCGGCGGCGGCGACCGTTGTCAGCGACCGGGGGCGGAGAGCGAGAGAGAGAGAGAGAGAGAGAGAGAGAAGAGAGAGAGAGGAGAGGGAGAGGAAAGAGAGCAGGAGAGGGAAAGAGGGGGGGTTCGCGGGGGAGGTGTAGCAGGTTTACCGACGGATATTCCGACGGAAATATATCCGTCGGAATATCCGTCGTATTCTTGAATTACCGACGGATATTTTGACGGATTAATTTCCGTCGGATTTCAGACGTATTTTCCGTCGGAATATCCGTCGGGGAAATACCGACGGCAATTAATCCGTCGGAATATCCGTCGGTATCCCGCTTTTCTTGTGGTGATAGAGGGAGTGAAAGAAGCCTTGTCCTTGAGAGGTTTGGTTGTGTAATTTGGAACATGTGCAAGAGATGACTTCATTGTATAGTGATGTCTAAAGTGCCATACATCTGACAAAAAATGAAGTGTTATCATGAGAGGACCAAATACATTGATGTTTGAGAGCACTTCGTTTGTGATGTCATTTTGCATAGTACAATTGTTGTAAAGAGTTCATGTTAAAGAGTACGTGATGTGGTCTTAATGAGGGTCATGATAGTACAATGATTATGGTGAAACTTGGCATTGGATGCGGCTTGTGAAGAAGAGTCAAGAGAAGAATTTGTCGTGTAATTGCCTTCCTAAAGTCACAAGGAAAACGACTGCATACAGTTACATGGAGATGGGGGGTGGAAGTCCCACTTGCACACGACAAGAGATCACCTCCCATGGAAGAGACACAAAAATCCTACGTGCATTGGCAAGAGTCTAAGTAAGACTCAAACACAGATGTTCATGGGCAACAAGAGGTAGGTTAGTGCACAAAATTCATTTCTCATGCAGAATAGGCCATTTGAATTATATGATAGCTACTTAGCTTTCAACCTTATAAATAGAGAGCATTTCTTTGTTTTATCACCAAACTAAGAGAGCTCTTACAGAGAGAACCTAAGAGAAGGATTGAGTGAGAGATAAAGAAAGAGATATCTTTGTTTGAGAGCTTGAGAGTTCTTGTAGAGAGAGTTTGTTCCTCTGGATTGAGATTAGATTTCTTATAATATTTTTCACATCTAGGAAAATTCAATTGTCATCATTGCCATGTACATAGCGGGTAACATTTGAATCATGTAAATCTAATGTCATTATCTTTCTTCTCTCTCCTTTTGTTTTTCCTGTGGTCTGGATTGAAATCAAGAGGTGTCACTCTTATCTGTCAGAGTTGTCGTGTCATAACAGGTGGATAGATAGTTTTTGGAACCCTACATTTATTTATTCATTTGCTTTATACAAGGTCTCTCTTGCATGTTGCTCTTTTGCGAGGGGATGGGTTAATTTTCTAATCAATCCCCTAGTCTGTGCTAAAATCAGGTGGCGATCGATAAGACCTCCTAATTCACCAGACTAATTCTAAAACCAAATTTAGGGTACTACTTGAAACGTTAATCTTGTCACAGCAGGTTGTTGATTGATGTAGATTTCAATGGTGGCCGAAAGAAAAGAGGAGACCAACCCCTTGCAACCGGTCCATGCATGTGGTGCCATTGTTATGTAAAGGGTTTTACTCACACAGACCTCCTAACATGCCCGTCACAAACAAGGCTCACTGGTGCGAAATGCTGTATTGCCGACCGTTTAAACCGTCGGCGGTTAATCCATTGCTGACGATTTGAACCGTTGGCCAATATGTTGCGACGGTCACACCGTCGGATATTTAGCGTCGGCGTTGCAACCGTAGGCTAAACTTTGGACGACGGTTTTAAACCGTCGGCTATACTCAACCGTCGGCCAAAATTTGAATCTACGCCGACGCCCACCATCGGCGAAAGTTTGAAAGTGGGCGAGCCGAAATATTATGGCCGACGGTTAAATAGTTGAACTGCGACGGTCGCCACCATCGACGAAAGTTTGAAAATTTGAGCAAGATTGGGTGGGGGTGACGCCAACATTATGGCCGACGTCATATAGGCTTACAGTCGACGGTCGAAACCGTGGGCGATAGTTAAATGTTAAAAAAATATATATTTCGAGCACAAAATGAAAACAACTTTGACCGACGGGTCCCACAGTCGGCTATGTTTCAATGTTCAAAAAAAAATTGATTAAAAAAACCATTGTAAAAAATGGGAAAGAATTACAACACATGATCCGAAGCAGATAACTAGCACATGTAAATCTTCTTTTGAACTTTGATCACTTATTCTCCATATGGAACTCATGTGTTTCTGCTGCTGAGTACTTGAAAAGCTTGGATATCCTTGTAGCACAAGCATTAAATTTCTTACTGCTGCAGCTTCCCTCTACTCCTATAATTATGGTACCTTCAAAATAGAACTATGAGACTTTTTTTTTCGGTAGTAAGTTGTTGAATTATAGAATAAAAGAATGTATAGAAGTGATGCTAGTACTGACTACACACTTTAAAAGAGGAAAAACACTTTAAAAGATAAAGATACATAAGACTATGTGACAGGTGATATACAAATTTATGAAATTCCAGAATGTGCTGTAATATGACATGAAGAAACAGAAGAAATAAAAAAAAAACATCCTAAGGATGTTCCTCTGCAAGTGAACTCCATGATTCTAGTGTCTTGGAGCTTCTAATATTATCTACTTGCCAAAGACAAGCTAGAACATGTTCTCTCACAGGAGGAAAAATTCTGGAGACAAAGTTTAGAATTAAATGGTTGAAAGAAGGTGACAGGAATACTAAGTTCTTCCATGCCTATGCTTTATCTCAAAGGAGGCATTCTGTGATTTTCAAATATTTAGAGAATTAAACAACTTAATGTGAAGCACCAGTTGTTTATATGAATTGTCCGAAAAAAGATAAGCTTAGGAAACATCAATAAGCAAGCCTTTTAGCTAAAATAAATAAATAACCTCTCATAGTTCCAACCTCTATATGCCATAAAGGTTTGCATGTTCAGATATGGCGCAAAATAAAGAAAAACAGGATCAGAAGACAACTTAGAATTGTGAAGAGCAATGTCCGAACTGTGAAGAGCATTGTCAAGAGCAAGCATTTGATATCACATCCTAATATCATGTTCTTAAAATCATAGTTAGAGCAAGCATTTCTGCTCTTCCCAAATGAAATTTAGTGTCTTTGCATGTCTTCCAAATTTGGTTGTATAAATTGGAAGGTCCTAAAAAGTTATAGCCTGGTTTTTCTGCAAGCCCTCTTCAGATGACCACTTCTTTCTGTGGTTTCTGCATTGTCAGTCAGTAACTGATATCTATTGCTCTTTTTCAGTTTGTGAGAAACTAAAACTCACCTTGGGGTTAGCAGCAGACTTTCATTGTTTACTTGAGGTCCTGAGCAATTTTCATCAAAATAAAACACACATGGTTTTGCTGTTCATCTAAGCATGTGCCCCCATAAGAAAGTATGATCATATCTAAACCATATTTATGACATGCTGCCATGGCACAAAATCCAATAGCTAAAGAGAATTGTCTGACGTCTCTAAATAGATTCTTGTGTTAGGAATCTTAGCGGGAGTTTAAATTATGAAAGTTTTTGAAAGAATCTCACCAGATCTGCAATATATCTTTGTGCACTGTACAGCATAGTCATTTGCCCTTCTTTTGTAACTGCATATAGCCTTTTTAGATGCCAAAATCATATATATATGGGGGTTCTGGATCCCACGGGGGCAGAGACATTACACCCAACACACATCTCTTCCTCTCTTGTTTGTCATATTATCAAGTGTATCTGAAGTCTGACCCTTGTTTGTGGTCTTTCTAGAGTTACTTCAAGGGGGTTTCTGGTCAAATTTGAAATCTGGTGCCAACGCCATCATCTTGGAGGTATTCTATCTCTCCTGGACTGCATCTCCTTAATTTCTTGGGAGTGTTTGATAGAGGCAGTTACTAAAACTGCTGTGATTCGTGAAGTGTTCAATGGAAAAAATATTTTTTGTGGGAATTCACTCGAAAATGTTTTGTTATGGGTCAAGAACTATTGGGTTTTCTCGATGGTAGTGAAAAACAACCCAAGCCTGGAAAAGAAAATGAAAAGGCACTAAAGGAATGGAAGAAAAACAATGCAAGAGGAAGACTGATTTTGATCCAACATATCTTTTCAGCCCTCCCAATTTATACCATGACTGCTCTGTCCATATCAGTCACAGTTATGCGGTTTTTCACCGAATTTTGGGTAATTCTCTAGACATTCAAACAAGTATATTTCATGAAAGATGAAAATCTTGACATATTATCTGATTCTATTGTGCTTTTTGAGATGAATAAATGATAAAATTCTGTGGGCCACAAAAGATGACAAATTTTTTTTGACACATTTATCCATACTTCACCTCTGATAGATGACTGTCACAAATCTGGGTAAACTGAAGATCAGTGCAACTCCCATTATTGGATTTAAGAACATATTTACACCAAGATCACAACCTGAAACTTCAAGCATGAAAGTAGGAGCCACAAAAAAAACTTTCTGAAAGAATACAAGAATTAGAAAAGGAAAACAAACCTGCCTCCGTTCAAATGTCTCTTGTTTTCATAGTAAACATCTGAAAAAGAAATAAAATGGAGAATTTTCAATAGATTAGCCCTATATATGAACAATTGATGTTTTTTATAAGAGTAGCAATGATCCCAAAACCACAGCAAATCAGCAAACCAAAAGATGGAAAGAATACTAACTATATTCACACTCTCCATGAGTTTCATGGCATCATCAGTTAGTTGATCAAATGTACATTTGTTTCTTTCGGCATCTTTTCTTTCTCACTACCTGAGGTGCCTTTCAATCTTTTCAGAGCTTGTAAAACCTGCACACAAAATAAGTAGAATGAACAATAATTTTAGACAATGCTGAATGCATACAACCTCTGTTACCTTAATCCATGCATGACTTCTAATGTTCTATAGGCCTTGCTGTTTTTTTTCTTGAATCGTCCTTGTACTGCCTCAAACATCAAGATTGATGGAGAAGGCAGAAACCTAGACATTTTAAGTTATTTCACTACTCTATACTTCAAACATTTTGAATATTCTTGTGTTATGACATGGGAAAATCTGTAGAAGGTGATCTTATTCAGATTGTACGAGCTATCTCCCTTGGAATAAATAAAATTTATAAAAAAATATTGACAAATATCTCATCTAGACGTGAAAAATCACTCCCTTACCTTTGAAAGAGGATACCAGATGACACTGCTGCCCGGTGGAATGTACATAGGATGCCTAAGTGATATTGCAATGGTTGTCTCCTGGCTGCAGCCTTCCATCTCGAGTTCTGCTGGATGGAATCTCCAGACAAAAGACAGAGATAATCATAGTTATAGGGGCACAAACTCCTTGAATCATAGTTAAAGGGGCACAAGCAACCGTGTACAAATTCATGATAAACAAAAGATGGATGTCTTATACCTTTCTGGTTTCTGGGCATTCTCCATTATGAATATTGCATCTGTAGCCAATACTACTGTAAAAAAACAAAGATATATAAGACTATGTGACAAGTGATATACAAATTTATGAAACTCCAGAATCTGCTACATAGGACAGAATGAAGAAACAGAAGAAATAAAAAAAAAACATACCAGTGAAGAGTGATGTTAGCATACCAGAAGAAAGCCACATTGAAATTGAAAGGAGAGCCATAGGATTGAGCTACCAAATGATCTGTTAGGAAATAGACATCCGACGGGCCATTTCCGACGACTTTCTGACGGAAGCCGTCAGAAAATCTATTTTCCGACGGATTTCCGACGGAAAGAGGCCGTCAGAAATGCCGCATTTTCTTGTGGTGCATGTTCTGAATCATGCAATTCAGGGTAAGTCTCTGGATAAAATAAATTTCTAATGCACCTGCACTACACCCCCTTGTGTTAATAGAAGGCCAAGGTTCAAGATTCCAACATGAGCTACAAGAAACATTCAATTTTGCTCTTTTTGTTGAGAAAAAATGTCATACATCTGAAAACTCATCAAGGGCTCTTGGGAGTCCAATGCTCTCAGTAGGATGCATGAAAATTTGGGCAAAACATTTCTGTTGTTTACTAGACTTATGACTCATCCTACAAACATAGGGAATTAAAAAACTAGTCTCATTTGACAGGGTAACTATCTATATCAAGAGATTTCATATCTGCAAGAAAGATGAGGGATATGTTGAACAACCATGCATGCTATTAAATGTTAATATTCCATATGCTTTTTCTTATAGTTAATGGAAAGTACATAATTAACACTACAATTTTCTAAGACAACTCTCCCTTATATATCATGGAAAAAAATAGAGATTCAGGAACAATACAAATTAACAAGAATAGGTACCAGTGTTAGGATATTTAGAGGTACTTCCTTGTGCATGACCTTTAGAACCAACTTGCATCAGGGATGATCTTGCCTCCCTGTTATGATCTGCTTGAGTGGACTCCAATACTTCCTCAGCTCTGGCAATAGATGTTGTAACTCTACTAGAATGCTCAGTACAATGCCTTCTCTTATTTATAACATTTGAAAATTAGACAACAAATTAACATAACATGGTAATTTGATATAACCATTTAATGATAGGAAACATCAAACAAAACTAAACAACAAACACAAAATATATCCTAGGTCTAAGTAAGAAGAAAATTATCCTATTATGTTGTACATGGACGATTCTATTATTGCATCCTTCATTTACTGTTAGAACACTCCTAAGGGACCACTGCCCACGTCATGCAAAAATAAATGAATAAACAGAATGAAGTATAATACCAATGATCCAAAGAACCTTGCACATCCCCTTCTTATCTTAAAAACATTCAAATGAACTTTTCCTAAAAACCAGAAAGACAGCTGTCTTACTAACATGAAATTTCTCATAATTTTAAAACTGTTTAATATTGATACAAGACAGTTTTCTCCTACCTAGTAAAGGGGATTCCTTTAATTATGAGGATCAATATCCAAAATATAGCAAGTGTTCAGTCACCAGATTCACTAAAGAAAGAAATAATTGAAAATTTTCTGCCTAGGCATTCATTTTGTGAATCATTAAGGTCCATCAGTGAATCGATCATCAGTCTTTAGCTATCATTGACTCTAAGGGGCTAAATTGCATCTTGCTGGTCCAGTTGAACATCACTACTAGAAAAAGGCGTTTTACCGACGGATATTTCCGACGGAATTTTTCCGTCGGAAATACAATTCCGACGGATTTCCGACCGATTTCCAACGCAATTATCGAAATTTCCGACCGATTTCCGATGGAATTCTTTTCCGTCGTAATATTCTGACAACTATTTCCGACGGGCCATTTCCGACGACTTTCTGACGGAAGCCGTTAGAAAATCTATTTTCCGATGGATTTCCGACGGAAAGAGGCCGTCGAAAATGCCGCATTTTCTTGTGGTGCATGTCCTGAATCATGCAATTCAGGGTAAGTCTCTGATAAAATAATTTCTAATGCACCTGCACTACACCCCCTTGTGTTAATAGAAGGCCAAGGTTCAAGATTCCAACATGAGCTACAAGAAACATTCAATTTTGCTGGTTTTGTTGAGAAAAAATGTCATACATCTGAAAACTCATCAAGGGCTCTTGGGAGTCCAATGCTCTCAGTAGGATGCATGAAAATTTGGGCAAAACATTTCAGTTGTTTACTAACTTATGACTCATCCTACAAACATAGGGAATTAAAACTAGTCTCATTTGACAGGGTAACTATCTATTCAAGAGATTTCATATATGCAAGAAAGATGAGGGATATGTTGAACACCATGCATGCTATTAAATGTTATATTCCATATGCTTTTTTCTTACTGTTAATGGAAAGTACATAATTAACACTACAATTTTCTAAGACAACTCTCCCTTATATATCATGGAAAAAAATAGAGATTCAGGAACAATACAAATTAACAAGATAGGTACCAGTGTTAGGATATTTAGAGGTACTTCCTTGTGCATGACCTTTAGAACCAACTTGCATCAGGGATGATCTTGCCTCCCTGTTATGATCTACTTGAGTGGACTCCAACACTTCCTCAGCTCTGGCAACAGATGTTGTAACTCTGCTAGAATGCTCAATACAATGCCTTCTCTTATTTATAACATCTGAAATTAGACAACAAATTAACATAACATGGTAATTTGATATAACCATTTAATGAAAGGACTATTAGTTAAGCAATATATTTGGCGGCAGTTCTATGGCATTTCTGTAATGGAAAAATGCTGCCCTGTTAAAAAACTATGTTCTTGCAATAGCACAAAATTGAAGATTTGAGAACCATACAACATCCCAAAGCTAATGCCATAATAGGTCTGGAAGAAAGACAAATCCCATTCTTGTGGAAGCTCTTTGTTATCTACATGTTACTTTAATCACAATCTAATTGCTAAAGTTTATTTAAGATGTAGAAAACTTCTGTCATTCCTGACATTGCTTTATGGCATCCCTATATATATTAGTATTCTTTCTGTTGGACCAGCTTATACTAATGTTTTTTCTGTGGTTGACAGTTCCAATACTTTTCATATAAATAAATGCAGTCAAATTTGCATCCTTGAAAGGGATGCAGGCTCAGCACATATGGATCAGAATTAGTGGGGGCCAATTCCTGTAAACCAATCTCATTTGACAGGGTAACTATATATATCAAGAGATTTAATATATGCAAAAAAGATGAGGATATGTTGAACAACCATGCATGCTATTAAATGTTAATATTCCATATGCTTTTTCTTACAGTTAATGGAAAGTACATAATTAACAGTACAATTTTCTAAGACAACTCTCCCTCATATATTATGGAAAAAAAATAGAGCTTCAAGAACAATGGAAATTAACAAGAATAGGTACCAGTGTTAGGATATTTAGAGATACTTCCTTGTGTATGACCTTTGAAACCAACTTGCATCAGAGATGATATTGCCTTCATCTTGTTTCTCGGTGGCATTTTCTGCAAAAGAAAAAAAACATGAAGAATGAAAGTCTTATATTGTACATAAATTATGTGTAAAAGAAACATAAGAAAATAAATACCTATGTGATCTGTTTCATCTTTTTTTTTCCGAGCATCTTGCATTTCTGATTCATTTATTTGTATACCTAATCCAAGTTCTCTTCTCACCCAAAACACATCATTATCGCTTGTCGATAAATCTTGTTCTAAAATTGTAGGCTCCATATTTCTTATTATCTCCTCATCATCAGTTTCACTATCCTCAATTGATTAATTGGCACCTCATAAGTGTCTCTTGGCTTCCATCGACAATCCACACTCCAATCTGTCTTCAAAGGATCTTTAGAGTAAAAGACTTGTCTTGCTTGTGATGGGAAGATAAAAGGCTCATCTCCAAAACTTGTTTGAGTGATATTAATAGAGGTGGAATTGTATTCATCAACCATAATTCCAGATCTCTCATTCATATCATACCAAATACATTGGAAAAGATATATAGGCTGCAAACTTCCAAAGTTAACTGCTACAATATTTTCCAGAAGACCATAATAGATATTATCAAGATCACCATAGTTGCAATGCACTATTCTGGGTAACACGCGTTCTACTAGTTGAATGCGTTTCAAATTTGTATCCATTTATGAAAAAACTTGATATGATACAATGTTGTACTTTGGACCTCGAGCAAGAGACATAATTTCGTCGGATATTATCATTTGACTCCTTAAGTGATCAATCTACAAATAAACAATGTATAAGGGCAAAAATCACTGCTTATTATAAGTTCATCTTACAATAATAATAAAAAAAACTTACATGATCCCTAAACCATCCAACAAATCTTTTATGCTGCTCTAATTGGATTTGCTCTTCACTCCAATTAGGATGTAGAGATTTCATAAGATCTTTATGTTTCCTACACATAGCCATTAAAAGTTTTGCATTAAGCATAGTAAAACATAATAATTTAATAGAATATGTGCTATATATTTTAAAGAAAAAACTTACAGCAAATAGGGTTGGATTGATGACGTATTAAACAGTAGAAATCGATGAGCTCGAAAAGCATCCTCCGCAGATAAGGAACCTGTTTGCCCTGCTCCAATTGGGCCTTCCTCAAGTCTCACTGGCCTATTCAACTTAGTCTCCACATCATGTAGATAGCGAGCACAAAATGTTGTGACCTCTTCCATAAGGTACCCTTCAGCAATAGAACCCTCTGGTTTGCTTCTATTACGTATGTAGTTCTTAAGTGTTAGCAAATATCTCTCTATTGGGTACATCCATCGATATTGCACTGGTCCAGCAAGTTTAGCCTCCGTTGCAAGGTGAATAGTCAAGTGAACCATCACATCAAAAATGAAGGGGGGAATATCCTCTCCATTTTACATAATATTAGCGGAATCGATTTCTCCAATTTCTCTAATGCTTGAACATCAATCACTTTAGCGCACAATTATCTAAAAAAAGTACAATACTCATTCAATACTAAACCAACAGACTTTGGAAGTGTGGATCTCATGGCTAAGGGCAAAAGTTGTTGCATTAACACATGACAATCATGACTCTTCAACCCTACAATTTTTCTCTCTTGAACTTGTATATGTTGAGAGATATTTGAGGAGAATCCATCTCGCAATTTCAATTCTCTCAACACTTTAGGAACCTTGTCTTTTCTTTGTTATTCAAACTATAAGATGCATGAGGTAAAATAAACTTTCCTGCATGCTTCTTTGAAGGCTTTGGATGCAAGGGTCTTCTTATTTTCATTTTCTGCATTCAAGACGAGCTTTGATGTTGTCCTTGCTTTTTCCGTCTTTTTGCAAAATTGTATTTAAGATGTTGTCACACACACATCCTCTCAATATGCATAACATCAAGATTATGGCGCACCAATAATGTTTTCCAATAGGGCAATTCAAAGAAAATACTCTTTTTTTTCCAACCCTCAGGTGATTGCCTCTCTTGATAAGCTAAAGTTTTAACAGTTTTGCCAAATATGACATTGTCATGACCTTCCCAACATTTTAACACATCCTCACCAGACAGTGGAATGGGTGCCTGCTCATTCTCAACTTTGCCATCAAATGTCTTCTCATCATTTCTCCAAGGATGGTTAAGTGGCAAGAAATGACGGTGCCTCATATATACACATTTACGACTAAAGGAAGATAAACAGAGCCATTTGAATGTGGCAAATAGGGCATGCCATGTATCCTTTTGTACTCCAACCTGATAGCATACTATATGCAGGAAAATCATTAATAGTCCATAAAATAGCAGCACGCATTTGAAAATTTTCCTTTTTGTCTGCATCATATGTCTGTACACCATGTTCCCACAAAGTATTCAATTCGTCAATAAGAGGTTGAAGATAAATCAATATCATTGCCAGGTGATTTGGGCCCACAATAAGAAGAGACATTATAAAGAATGATTGTTTCATTGCTAACCAAGGTGGCAAGTTGTAAACAACTAAGACAACATGCCATGTGCTTCGACTGCTACCTAATGATATCTTGAAAGGGCTGACGCCATCACTGGCAAGTCCAAGCCTAACATGCGAGACTTTTGCTAAATAATGGATGTTTATTATCAAAATCCTTCCAAGCTACAAAATCTCTAGGATGACACATTTTTCCATCTTCATCTCTTATAGCACTATGATGCCATTTCATAAAGCTTGCAGTTTGACTTGACATGAATAGCCTTTGAAGTCTTGGAATTAAAGGAAAGTGGCGAACAACCTTCATAGGAACATTTTTCCTTCCTTTACATTCTCTCCTCTCTCCTTCCATCTTGAAGCATTACACCTCGGACATTTACTGAGATTCTCAAATTCCTTTTGAAATAAAATGCAATCATTTGGACAAGCATGTATCTTTTTACAATCCAACCCTAGTTCAGACATCATCTTTCTACACTCATACCAACTACTTGGAAGGATATTGTCATCTGGTAATGCATCTTTAAAAAGTGCAAGAACCGCAGAGAATGATTTATTGGTCCATCTATGTAAACATTTGAGTTGGAATAAATGCACTATGAAGGAGAGCTTTGAATATTTATTACAACCAACATAAAGTGGTCTCTTGGCATCCTCTATGAGAACTCAAATTTTTTTGCTTCTTCATTCCTTTCTTCCCCTTCTAAATCATTAGTAGGATGGAACATGAAAGCATCACTTAACATTTCTGTCATGTCATCTGCTGAGTTGACATGTTCATTAATTTCCTCTCGAGATCGTTTTCGAGATTCGCCATGAAAGTTCCAAAGTGTGTACCTTGGTTTAAATCCTTCCCTAATAATGTGGAAGTGAACAACATCCTTCTCTTGATGAAACTTATTTTCACATTTTGAACATGGACATTTTATTGTTCCTTCAATGGTATAGTTCTCACTGCAAAGTCCATAAAGTACTGTACTCCAGCTAGAAACTTAGGGCTAACTCGTTCATGCTTAGTCTTATACTTATACATCCAACTCTTATCATTAATGTATGTATGATCCATCCTTCAAGAAAAAAAACACAACAATGGTTAAAAAGAAAAGAAACATTCAAGCAAGTTGACTATGAGTTTATTTATCATAAAGTAGTATACAATTTTAAGATAGGAAAATTATGATCTTCCAATGGGTGCTTTGAGGTTTCATCAACCCTTAAATGAGAAAAATTAAAGATTGCAGAATATAAATAAGCTAAAAGAGAAAAGCTAAGGACTATGTCAAAGAAGTGAACCTTCCAATGAAGAAGAGTCATTTGATGGTTCTCGCTGATGTAGATGCCGACCCGTCGATGCCGGCAAATAGTGTGAGCACAGGAAAGTTAATCTTTGTAATTCAGAAGCCGTCGACCCCAAGCTGAAGAAGATGGGCATAGGAGGAGCTGTATCAATATAATATGTTATTTACATAACTTTTGAAAAATAAGCATCATGAAAGCTGTTCTGCTCACCCTTCCACAGATCACTGAGTCAATATAGTTTTGCATTAGCTTATAAAGAACCAGAGAGGCCCTTCTTCTTGTGGAAAGGATCAAATCTCATACTTGACAAATTTTCAGCAGTCAGTACTGAATTATTTGAACTGGGTGAGAAATTCGAATTTAGCTCCAAGTCAAAATAAGGACAACCTATGTGGCCTACATGTCAGCTAATTGAATTGACCCTCTGTCTGTTGTTTTCTCCTTTTTATTGGTTACTTAAATTTTTTGGCAGAGAGAGTTTCTGAGCTTGATTGATATCCCATTTTTCCTTCAAGAATGATGTTTCTAAAAGTTCTGTCTTCTGATCCTTTTTTCTTTATTTTGTCCTGTGGGTCTTGTGTTTCATGTTATTGGACAATATATGAGTATTATGGTTGTTTCTGATGGCATGAGATCTGCCATTTCTGTTACAAGATCTTATGAGTAGTTAGTAACAAGGAACAACATTTCCATCCAGAGAGTTGTCCAAGATAAGCCACCTTTTTGTTGACAATACTGTAGTTATATGTGACCCATGAAATAAAATGCTTTATATCCTGATTTTGAGTTATTGTTTAGGAAAGCAATCAAAATCAAGATATCATATAACATATTTGGAAATCTCCACTGTGCTTGTGTAAGATACAGCATTGGCTTAAAATAGCTTATTTAAGATATAGCATTGTCTACCATTTGTGATAAACTTCCCAGTGACCCTGTACACTCTAAATATTTGGAATTATGCTTTTCAAGATCAGGTCTATCCTCGTGCAGACTGTGATGTGCCAGTTCAAAAAATAAGGTACCTGAGAGGGAAAATCATTCCTGCACAAAAAGAAACCCCTGGGGGAAAAAAAAAGGCCAAATCCTTGTTTACTTTGAGGAGAATAGACATATTGAGGCTCAGTGGAACCTGGCCAATGTATGCAGTTCATTGCAATGTATTGATGGCTGGCATTGTTCCTTCTAAATTAGGAGAAGATGATCATGTAGTCCAATACTGTAGGTGCTCTTCACAGTTCTGTTATTTGCATATGAACCTACAAATTAAATATTCTTGTGGCCTAATTGTGTGCCAATAGTGCTGATTCTTCACAACTTTTATGGAAGGCCTCTGCCTCACTGGCAGAGAGAGCTAATAGAAAACCAGAAAGCTCAGCCCACCCAGTTTGAAACCAGTAGCTCTCTTCATAAGCCCTCTACCCCCACCAAGTGGGCCACAACCTGTCAGTAGTTGTCCAGAACTTATTGGGATAAATAAAATATATTTATTTAAACTACTCGTCTCTTATTTGAATGAGACTTGCATGACTAGGGTAAGAGGTCCATGATGATTGTCCAACAATTTGCTGGTAAATCCATGATGCTTGTCCAATCCAAGAAATTCAGTTTATGTTCTATGTAAAAGTTATGCATGGCTCTAATGCTTCCACAGGTCGGAGCAGTGCAACAAACATCTTCAGCAGTGAAACAAACATCTTCTTCATTTGATGAGATGTTGGAAAAGTCTGACAAGCCTGTTTTGGTCGATTTCTATGCAACTTGGTAAGTAGTTTATTCTGGGTGTAAAAGGTGTTGTTTCATGGATATTCTTACCATGTGGAAAATGGAGTCTCTATCTATGGTGAATCATAGAGGGTCACCATAGAGGAATGGCCCTGAAAAGTGGAAAAAGGCCATGAGCAAGATCTTTTGAGCAAATAAACAAATGTACAATTACTCACATGAACATCAAATGAGATCCAAGGATCTATTTGTGGTGCACTTATGTCCCTCACAAGCACACATCATCATCATCATCTATTTGAGGTCAGACTACCATTGCTTTGACAGAGAAGTTCAAAAAGGAAGAGCTAGGAAATAATGTTCAAACAAGACATTGATTGTTTGGGCAGATAGTCATATCAACATTCTGTAGCATGGTCTTTTGTGCTTGCAAGAAATCAGTAAACTTGTTCCAAAAGCCTGATAATTTTCATTTTTCTCTGTATTTTCCGAGACTATTGTCGTGGGCTCTAATGAAACGAAACCTGAAGATACTAAATTTTGTCTGGCATTTTGGTCTAATTCCATGATCCTATCTTCTTGCAGGTGTGGTCCATGCCAATACATGGTGCCTGTTCTTGATCGAGTCAGTATTATTTTGCAAAACAAAATACAGATAGTGAAAATAGACGCTCAGAAGGAGAAAGCTGTGGCAAACAAGTACCGTATAGAGGCACTACCAACATTCATCATCTTTAGGGATGGCAAGCCTTGCGATCGTTTTGTAAGTGAATACAAACACTGCCTCAGCTCCAAGAAGAGTTCTTCTTCATGGGTTCTTACCACATCCCCTTCTCCCCACTTCTCATGTGTTGATCAGGGAACTGCACTTGTCCATTCTTTCCTCTAGCAATCTCTCCATTTCCATGAATTTTAATTGCAGGAGGGAGCAATGCCCCTGTCTCAATTTATGCAATGCATTATAATTCTTCTAAGAACCATTACTAGTGCACCAACTCAAAGCCAGTTGGCTATGAGTGGAGAGGCCTTCTTTCTTACAGGCCAATGATTGAACCATATACAACCATGAGGAGTTAACTTCTGCCTTTTTTCCAGGATAAATCATAGAGGACCTGGCACATGAAAGACACAACTCACCCATACATAACCAATGTGGGACATTCACTACCTTGAACTATTTTTGACTTCCACTTCCAAACTGCCCTCCGATGCTGCTCTGTTGTCATGTCAAAATTGAGATGCTCAGAATTACCGAATGATATCCATTTTAAGGTGTCAGAAACCCATGTGTGTGCATAAACGAAATCCCTTTCTCTAAATCTCAACACATGGGGTGCTGGAGCCCTAAGCTTTTGATTAGGGATCAGTGAATCTTAATTCTGCTCTTAGCCTCGAAGAATATGTTTCTCTAAACAGTTGTTTCCTCCTGATACTTGGACAATCTACTTTTCATTTGGAATTCCTTTGTACAGAAATGAGGTAGAAGCATATGAGAAGGCTAGGGTGAGTGGAGCTGGCCTTGAGTAAGTTAGGTGTTTGCCATGACAGCAACACAATGATGCAGAAGAAAGGATTAGGCTAATAAAGGCTACCAAATGTGTGGAGATGTTCTGGGCTCAAAAAGCTAAAATGGAATGGCTTGATGATGGTGATAAAAACACTGCATTTTACCATGCCGTTGTTAAGGGGAAGAGAAAGCAAAACATTATTCAAAGGCTTCAGATTTCTGGGTCCTGGACGGAGGACCAAGAAATTCTTAAACAGGAGGCGGTCAATTATTTTGGGTCCCTGCTTCAGACTTCTGATCATATCATTGATAATTCCATTCTCACTGTTATTCCATCTCTCATTACGGCTGATCAAAATGGGATTCTTACTGCCATCCCCACTAAGGAAGAAATTAAAATGGCTGTATGGAGCTTGAATGCAAATAGTGCCCCAGGACCAGATGGATTCACAGGGCATTTCTTCACAAGTTGCTGGGATATTATTCAGGAAGATGTTACAGCAGCAATCCTCAGTTTCTGTCATGGTTATCCCTTGCCTAGGGGCGTCACCTCTACGTTGGTTGCTTTGATTCCCAGACTGATAATCCATCCTCCTTTGGTGACTATAGACCGGTTAGCTTGTGCAATTTTTGTCATAAAATTATTTCCAAAATTTTTTGTGAGTGGCTGGTCAGTGTCCTCCCTCAGATCATTTCTTAGGAACAAGGGGCGTTTGTCAAAGGCCGCTTAATCCTTGATAATATTGCCCTGGCCAGACAGTTAGTTCGTGACATGGGCCGTAAAGTCAGAGGATACAATGTGCTGATGAAACTTGATATTAAAAAAGCGTATGACAGTGTGGAGTGGGATTTCCTCTTTGCAGTGCTTAAGAATTTGGATTTTCTAATACTTTTACCTCTTATATTGGCATGCTGATTAGCAATTGTTGGTTCTCTATCCTTTTTAATGGTTCGACTACTGGATACTTTCACTCCACTCGAGGCCTTAGACAAGGCGATCCCATTGCTCCAGCCCTCTTTATTATCATGGAAGAGGCCCTTAGTCGAGGTATTAAAAACATGGTGCAGACATGTAGACTGCTACCTTATTCTGGACCAAGGACTTGCCCTCCTATATCTCACCTTTTATATGCTGATGACACATTGGTTTTTCTGAATGGAGGTCTTCGCAATATCAAAATATGATGGAATTCCTTACTAGCTACTCTACCTCCTCGGGGCAGCACATCAACTCGGCCAAAAGCTCTTTCATGATTTCACCGAAAGCCTCACATCACACTGTAAATAGAATAAGAATGGTTACTGGATATAAAGAGAAAAGGGTCCCTTAAGGTATCTTGGAGTCCCTCTTCATCCTGGTAGAGTTCTGGCAGCTGACTTCTCTCCGCTAATTCAGAAAATCAACAGAAGACTTGCTTCCTGGAAACCCAAATTGATATCCCAAGCTGGGAGAGTTACTCTTATAAACTCGGTCCTCAATTCCATACCGGTCTACATTGCTGCATCCTTATCTATCCCAGTGAGTATTTTGAACTATATTGAAAGAGTCTGTGCGGTTTTTTTTGGAATAGCACTAACGAGCAGAGGAAACGTCACTGGGTTCATTGGTCTACCATCCAGCGTCCCATTAATGAAGGTGGATTGGGGATTCGCAGCATAAAGCAGGTTCAGCTTTCCTTGGCAGTCAAATCCATTTGGAATATTTACCATGGTGTTTCATTCTGGGCCAGATATGCGAGAAGCCGATTTATGTCTGGTAGAAAATGTTTATTCAAGGGGATGCCCACGAAAACATGGTCTATAGCGCATCAGATTTTTCTTGATAATAACAGGTGTATTCATGGCAATGGTGAAGACATTGAATTTTAACAGATGTTTGGATGGCTGATAGGCCGTTGAAAAGCTTGTTGACTGCACCATATGAGGGGGATAGATTAAAACTTAAGGATGTCATCTTAGATTCTAACCATCCTATCAGACAACTTCTCCCTAGTGGCGTGCTTCAAGGTGTGGTTCTTAATGAAGCTAAAGACCACTATGCCTGGCGGCCTACTAAAGATGGTAATTTCTCTGTCAAATCCACTTATAATCTGGTTCGTTCTGGTGGAATCAGGAGACCAGATATGTCCAAAATTTGGCACCATAGTATTATAGACGTGCATCCATTTTTTGTTGGAAGTTGCTTAACAGGGCAGTTGCAGTGGATCAGAGGATTGCAGAAATAGGAGTAGCCATGGTATTCCGTTGCTCTTGCTGTACATCTCCTAATATTGAGGACTACAATCACATTTTTATTAAAGGCGATCTGGCCACTGCTTTATGGAACTGGTTCCTCCCTCTTGCTGATCCTAAAGTGCACCTGCATCATCAAATTATCTCTAGAATATGGAGCTTCATTTCTGTTACCAGTACATCTTCTGCTTTGGGGTTTGTCTCTCTTCCTGCCTAATCCTCATGCTATGGGAGATTTGGAAGGGGAG
The DNA here is from genome assembly GCA_014218235.1 of Colocasia esculenta. Classification (NCBI taxonomy): domain Eukaryota; kingdom Viridiplantae; phylum Streptophyta; class Magnoliopsida; order Alismatales; family Araceae; genus Colocasia; species Colocasia esculenta. The sequence goes on from JACBKR010000370.1 coordinate 41,095, forward strand.
ATGTGGGAGGAGATTTGAAAACAAGGTGACTTCTGCTAGTGCTATGATTAGAACTATTAAGGCATGGTAACCACCCCTGGATTCAATCCAGTTCAAAGGGGCACCTTCAAATCATGAAATGCAGATACTTATGGCCTTCGGATTCCATGCAAAGTTCTCTAAAAAGAAGCTACAACTCATTCACTGGATCCCTCCAATAAGTCATTATTGTTTGAATGTTGATGGAGCAAGTAAAAACCCCAGGCATGTGTGGGGGAGGTGGATGCATTCGGGATAAGCAAGGTATCATGACAGCGGCTTTCTCTCACTATTATGGTCATGGTAACAGCATTATTGCTGAGGTGAGAGCTCTCTGTGATGGTATCTATCTTGTACACTCCCTGGGACTTAGGATCTCTATCATTTATACGGATTCTCTGGTTTTGGTGAAGTCTATGGAAGTTGGGAAATGTCCATCTTGGCAAGCTCTCATTTGTGGCGGGAAGCTTACTCTTTTATTCAAAAGAACGGCCTCAAAATCACTCATATATCGGGAGGCAAACCAAGTGGCCGATAGGCTAGCTAACTTCGGATGTCTCACTATGAGGAACACGATGTATTGGGACTCTAGGAATATTCCTTCTCAATGCAAAGGCCCTTTACTGCTGGACAGACTGGTTTGCTCTATATCAGGATGGTTTAGCTGAGATTTCTGATTATTTCTTTTTTCCCCTCAAACTACTAGGGCTTGCCCGATTGTTGATTGTAATGTCTTTTTTCTTATATAATATTCAGGCCCAAACTTCTCGCTGGTGGAGTGGGAACATTCTCCCCCTCTGGGGGAGGGTGCGCTCTCCTAGTTTTTGAGTTTGAGGACCTATTTTGATTAAAAAAAAAAAGGTTGGATAGTAATTGGTTGTGGAAAAGGAAGAATGGCATTGGTAGCAGAGGAAGAGACAATGAGGAAAGATTTGGTAGAGGGTTATGCTGTGCTCATTCCTTTTACTTGAGATAAATGTTTTTGACATAGGAATGACTTGTAATTATTATGTATTCCGATCTACATGTGGGTATGATCAAATCATATACTTGCCAGATCCTCAGCAATCAGTACTGAATTACCTAAACTGGGTGAGAAATCCCAGTTTAGCCCCAAGTCAAAATAAGGACAACCTATGTGGCCTACATGTCAGCTAATTGAATTGAATGTCTGTTGTTTTCTCCTTATTATTGGTTACTTAAATTTTCATGGCAGAGAGAGTTTCTGAGCTTGATTGGATATCTCATTTTTCCTTCAAGAATGATGTTTCTAAAAGTTCTGTCTTCTAGTCCTTATTTTTTTATTTTGTGCCATATATGAACATGCAAACGTTTATGGCATATAGTGCTTGGAACTGATGTTTTATAAGCTTACCTTTTTGTGGACAATTCACATCAAAAAGCTGGTGCTCCACATTAAGTTGTTTAATTCTCTAAATAATTTGGAAATTAAAGAATGCCTACAAGCTGAAGAAGATGGGCGTAGGAGTTGGCTTGAGATAATGAGGAAAAGAGAAACCGGTTCATATATGCAAAAGAGCATTTAGAAAGCATATTAAGATGAGAAGCAGCCAGGGCCGCAGGAGGATGGCGACATAGGGGAACCAAAACCAAACTCCAGCCGGTGAACGAACGCGAACAGCCTCCTTCACCTCCAGTCGGTGAACGAACGACAGCCTCGATCCTTCACCTCCAGCCGGTGAACGAACACGAACAGCCTCCTTCTGTGCAGCGATGACGAAGAACGGCGAACCCAGCTCTACGATTTCGCGGACGAACGCTGAAGGCAGGGTCAGAGTCCAACCGAAAGGAGGACTCTGCTTCGTGCACGTTTTGGGCGCGGCGCGGCAGTTACAGAGAACGCGGGAATAGAAAAATTTTGGGGGCGCAGGAGGAGTCTATTAAATCGACGGTCATGCCGTCATCTTTTGAGTGGGTTAACACATGGGTTCGACCGACAGTCCAATTCCATCGTCCAAGTGGAAGACCGCCGACGTTCCCTCCATCCGCGTAGGCGCTCCTCTGTTTTCCACTAGTGGCTAGGTCTCTGCGTTCTATTTTTCAGCCTCTTCCTCCACATTAAATTTGTAAATAACATGAGTTTCCTTTCTTTTCAATGAACTATATATGTTACATTGTGTCTCTATCTTCAGAGAATTAAAGTTGGTGATGATTAGTTTCAAATAAACGCTCTCCTCTCTCTTGCCTTCTCCCCTTAACATATCAGCAGCTGGTGAGTTCTACCGTACCTATTACAAAGTCATGGCGGTCCAATCGATGGATCGCCTCTCTCAATCACTCATCCCTTACGGAGCCTCCGGCATAGATTGGATCACTCACCATACTACTTGACACATATATGGCTTCCCTGGAGAATCACATCATTAATGGCCTCCCACGAGGTTCAGAACCACCATGATGGCGGACGTCGGCACGCTCATCGCGAGGAGCGCCGCCACCCCGAGCGCCACGCTCGGCCTCGTGTTCAGCAAGAGGCCCTGCAGCATCGCCACCGCGTTGCAGGCGACCGCAGTGTAGCACCCGTGGTGGCGCTTCTCCCACTCCATCCAGTGCGCAGGCGGCCCGCCGTCGCCTTTCTCGGTCATCCTGACATCGTGGATGCGCTTCCGCAAGACGGCCATGTTCTCGTCCACCAGCTCCCCTCCGAAGTCGCGGCCCGGTCTGTTCCAGCCACCAAAGCACATGGTCACCGCCCTGGAGGGCCGCGGCGGCAGTGACCGGCACCACGTCCGGGGCGGTGCAACTGGATGGAGAAACGGCAGCGGCGAGGGGAGGAGGCTGCAAAACACGGCAAGGAAGAAGCATAGGAGGAAATGGAGGTCTCCATTTTGCAGGAGGAAGTGATCAAACCCAAGTGCGCAACGGAAAGTTTCGCACAGGAGATGCTGAGAGATGGCGAGAACTGGCTCTTTATATATAGCTAGGCGTGCGGCATAGTCGGAGAAGGGGCGATGGAGGCAGCTAGCTAGCCAGGACTGGTGGTGGAGCCGACGAGGGAAGGAGAACCCAATGGGAAGCCTTGAGGGGGACATGGTGGAAGAAGATAAGTTCACAAGGGAGGAGAGGGTAGGTGGGGGTTGCAGAGCAGCAGCCATTGCCGGGTCCATGTTGGGCCAGCCGACATGGAGGGGCATCCCCCGTGCACAAGAAAACAAAGTCTCCTTTGCTAGAACATGCATGCATGTGTTCGGCACACTGATGGGTCATGGGATTGGGTTTCGGACATATCCATAAAAAAAGATGAATACTCTGCATATCGGGTTAGAAAATATCAGTTTCTTTATCCTTATCTATATTTATTTCTTTTTTTTGTGGTTTCCCTTGTTTGTTCAACTGTATCAAGCTTTTTAGTGCCTAAGATAATATGCATGTTAACATGAGAATATGCTATATTTTTATATGCTAATTTAATATATTAATTATATAAGTACAATATATTAGGTATAATCTATGTGACATCTAACATTAGATTATCACTTAATCACTTTCCATGTGAAGGATGTCACATGATATATTATCTAGTCATATTGTACTTAATATGAAAGTACACTAAATCTTTTTCGAATTCTTAGGTGAAATGGGTCCGAAAGTAAAAATAGATTTTTACATTGGAACAAACGGATCCTAAGACTATGTTTGGTATTTGAATGAATTGGGGATAAAGTGAGGTTATCCTTAAAATTTTGAAGATAACCTCACTCTATTCCCAATCTATCAAAGTATCAAACATAGCCTAACTGTTGACATCTTTCCAATTTAGAAAGTTTTGATTTTTTTCTATTTATCAAACTTTTCAACAATGATATAAAAGATATATAAAAAGAATATTCATCTCAACTATAATAAGAGTGGGGTCCATAACTTTTAACGCACTGTAGATCTCACATTGTTGTGCGTGGAGCGGGCACCTACTTCGCACTCCTAAACTTTCTTGAGAAAGTTTGGGCCAAAATATAGTTTAAACTTCTGAGGATACAATTTCCTTTCGTTTATGATACCACCGATGTATAGATCAAGAAACCGGAACTTTTGAGAAACAGGAGGGTTGAAAGCGGAGATGAAAGCTGCAAGCCATCGACGGAGGAGTGGGAAAGGGACGAGTCTTCATACTTGCTGAACTGTGGAGTTTGGAGAGAGGAAAAAATGTGAAGCACACTATAAGAAAAGATTATATCAGCAGTTTATAGTCGTTGACAATAGATCGAAAACTGTTGATAAAGATTTATGTCAGCGGCCTTCAAACCATTGATAAAGTCGTTGATAATTAGTCGTCGACTAATGTTTGTCAGCAGCCATAATTAACCGTTGACAAATGTTTCATATGTCAGCGGTTAATATCCGATGACATATATTGAACATGTCAATAGATCGTAGCTGTTGACATATAATACATATGTCAGCGGCTTCCTTCAGCCGCTGACAAAAAAATTTTTAAAAGAAAAAAAAACCCTGTTGTCCTCACCCCCCTCCCAGTCGCCTCCTCCGCCCCTACAACCCAGCCCCCTCCCCCAGTCCCAGCGCTACCCCCCACCTCCGTGGTAGAGGCTCAGGTAGCGCAGAAGTACAAGCTCGCCGATGGAATTTGGCAGCAAATCTATACCAGTGTGCCCAGATCCAGCACGCGCAGGTGCGTCAACTTGGCGAAAAGATCATCTGGCAGAGGCTGCACCATGGCTATCCTCGACTCACCCTACAGCGCAAGCATGCACAGCCTCTTGTGCTCTGGGAACCTGTGAATGTTACGAGCTCTTTGTGATAGCACAAAGCCAAATGGCGAGCTCTCTTGGGAACATCACTCAGCAATTTATCCTAGCTCAACACTGATCTGACGCATTCATGCTTGGACACAACTTGTGATACCTCATGCAACAGGTCGGCATCTCATATTTGAGGCACTCTGGGTTTTGGTCCTCGAGATCAGAAGCTTGGAAGAAGGACATCCAGAGGAGTTTTTCGAAGTACCTATTCCCTATGGCCTCCAGCCTCCTCTACCCCATGCACACTATGTAGCCCTGGGCAATCCAGAGCTTGAAGAGCTCGTCTCTGTCGAACTGGTGGCCGGGCGGGAAGAGGGCATAGAAGGTGAAGCACTTCTTAAGGACCGTGCTCGCCGGCGGCATCGTGGAGATGTACTCGAGCAAGGTGTCATCCAGGGAGGTGATGGAGCGGCACCCAGGGTTGTGCATCACCCGCCCGGAGGTCTTCAGCCAGCTGCTGGCGGCACTGGTGGGGCCGAAGGAGAAGCTCCTCCCCGGGGAGAAGTTCTACCTAGTTCCATACACCACCGTGAGGAAGTTGAAGCAGCGGCTGGCGCTACAGCTGCTCCGCCAATCTGGTGTGGAGGACGACGACGTCGAAGGCCATCATCTGGACCTCAAGGCGGCCATGGCTGCGGACAAGGGGGGCTCGGAGCAGGGGGAGGAGATCGACAGGGAGGAGGCGGGACGTGGCAGGTAGTGAGCAAAAACGGAAAGGGGGTGGGCCGGGGCGAGTGGGCGCAAGAAGAAGTTTTAATGAAGTATTTGTCAACGGCTTTTATAGCTGCTGAGAAATGTAACATATGTCAATGGCTACGCATAGCCGTTGACAAATATAAAGAAGGGCGGGAACTATTCCGTCATTTTTTCATCAATATATGTCAATAACTATAGGAGACCGTTGACATATGATGAACATATGTCAACGGCTATTTTTAGCCGTTGACATATGTTAAAGTTATGCCAACAACTCACATTAGCTGAAACATATGTCAATGACTTTAAATAGCCGTTGACATATGTTCATCATGTGTCAACGGTCTCCTGTAGTCGTAGACATATGTTATCTTATGTCAACGACTTTAGTAGCCGTTGATATATGTTACACTTATGTCAACGGAATAAAATAGCCATTGACATATGTTTATCATATATCAACGGCCTACAATAGCCATTGACATATATCTTATATATCAACAGCTATTGTTAGCCACTGACAAAAAGTCGTTGACAAATCACAATTCTCTTGTAGTGGCATTTCGGTATACAAGTATTGGGAACCTCAAGATCAGTGATATCTTTTACCAGTGTTTGATATGGTAAAACAAAATTGTGGTAAACATGGAGAAATTCTGTATGTACTACTTAATTTTTGTATCATAATTTTCACTGTCTATTTGAATATCTTATAATAGGGGAAAAAATTACTTACATGTGGTATACCATAGTGTTCCGTAGTTTTCTATGGAAGATTCTAGATTTTTAAACGCCTTCGGTTAATTGATGTTACTGAAATCTAGATTTGAAGTTCATGTCAACGATGATTTTGGTGGCGAAAATATGTAATAAGGCTAATCTCTATGGATTGGTCAAGCGAATGTTATTGTTCTTCCAGAAACTTTCAGAACTTCCGATGGGTTTTGTTGCCCAATCTTTCTTTTTCTCAATTCACTTTCAGTTGTTAAAATCTTTCACCTATTTCTTTCCCAAAATTAAGTTTAATCCATCCAATTTCCGGAGAATTTTTCTCTTTTTATATTGTTGCGCCTCACTCCCTCTAGTAGCTGAGAAGCAGGGATAAACTAATCGCATGTGAGAGCATATATAGCTAGATAAAACCATCCTAAACTATATGTATGGTGAATATTCAAATGTCTTTTAAAACATATATCTACAAATGATGTCTAATGAGAGATATTAAAACTCTCTTAGAAACAGAAAGGGTGTGCGCATATTTTGCCTGTAGCTTACTTAACCCGACACATTGAACCAACATTCGTGGTCAGAGAGTAGCTAGCTAGAGACATATATATATCGGTCATATATAGGCTTCAGTGTTTCAACCGCCCAATTACAGCCGCCAACCAATGCGGACCCGAAACACATGAAGCCCGCCATTATACCCAGAGCCACTACATCTTCCCAGTCGTCCGGCGGCGAGCCATGTCCGGAGACTTGGCAGTGTTCAATGGAGTTGGTGTTGGCCAGCCACTGCCCACCCTTTGAAGTGACTGAACGGCCCTGGACAACGAGACTGCAGGAGAGGATGCATGATGTCCACTGCTCAGTTGAGTCCTTTTCCCATGCACCCAACAGGACCAGAGATTGCGTTGACTTGTTGGCCAGTGGCCCTGCTTGAGGTGACTGAACCGTGGACTTACGACACAGGAGAAAGCGAGCTGTCCACCCCCGTCTTCAGATGCGGCCGTGGGAGTTTGACCTGTCGGGTAATTCCCAAGTGCATGTTTAATTGTTGTCCAAAAGAAAGATCGCCACCTTCCAAGTCAACAGATTGACCCGAGGGTGTGGAGTGCGCGGGACCGATCAATCACCACAGGGATTGCCGTTCAGTTTGACCTTTGCGGCGGGTTTTGGCTACACTCCAGATCCTACCCTCACTTAAGTATTTGGAGAAGAACTTAATATTCGATTAGTCGGATAAATAACTCTGACTAAAAGTCCGGTTGGCTGCCGGACAAATCAACGAAATATCAAGTATTATATGATAACGATTGTGATGATCGATGAAGCCGCGGCCAATTCACTATATATTAATTGATCTCACGGAGTGGGAGATTTGATTTTGATTGTTTAAGCCGTAGTTGCCTCGTGTTGGAGCTGGAAAAAATAAGCCTCGAAAAGAGTTCCCAAATAAACCTCTCTGACATTCATACTAAGTTGAGTTTGATTAATGAGAGAGAGATGATGATGATGTGCATCCGATGATTTGATAGCGCTAATTGCTCATACATACGACTGTTGATCTCCTTTTTGAATGTTGCATGTTATAGTTGGGGGTAAATTTGTCTGACCAATATGTGCTGTTACAATCAAGTCATTAAATCTGACTTCGGACTTAGTCTCAAGCCTTAACTATTAGGCCGAGCTCGTCAAATTGAAAGTATTTTATGCAAATTTTAGATCTTTTTTAACATTTAACCCAAAAAAGGCTCCTGAGATGACATCGAAACGGGGGTACGTGGTTAAAAGTTAACGTTTGACTTTGACCGAACATGGGCTCTTAGATCTGAACAAGTCAGGTAGAATAGCCCAGTGTTGGAAGTTTTTCACGTCGTGAAGTTATTGAGGCCTCATAGCAACTGGCTGACATGATTCGAGATTGCGTCATCCACCGCCAAATGATTTCAACTTTCTCAAGTACGGCTGAAGTGGAGTGGGGGATCACCTTCAACCAAGTTAATAGTACTTCTCCAGTACGTAGTAGCCGTCTCGTGCATGGTTGAATTGTGCTGATCACGTTTATCCACAGCTGGATAAATTGACTCAAACATAGCTAGGTATCTAACGCGTTTTGTTTACGTCGTCAGGGACGTGGAAGTTTAGTTTCAGTATATTAATGTTGTTCTTACTCCTTGTAATCAACATATGTTTCTCAAAGTTGTATGACATTATTTATCTCATCGTGGAGCACTTAAAAGGAAGTACCAAAGGTCAATTTTTAATGATTAATACTTTGCTTTCATATAAAGTGGATAGCGGAAATGAGGTAGATTGATGTCTCACCTAGCTCTTCTTCTTTTCACATCACATTATGTGGAACATGACGAGATCATGATAGGACAATAATACTAGCAATAATAATAGGTGGTGATAAATAATCTTGAGAAAGACTTTGTGCACTTTGAGAAAGTGCAAAAGTCCTAGTCATCATGCACTTCTCCCTTCCATTGGTGGAGAAGAGAAGAGAGATCTAGTCATCATGATAATTTCCACCAATGAGAAGGGAGAAGTGCATGATGACTAGGACTTTTGCACTTTCTCAAAGTGCACAAAGTCTTTCTCAATAATCTTAGCTGGCGACAAACAAAATAGTGAAATACAACAACTCCGTATCATTAATTCAATCACATGTCTTATAACGGGATATGAATTACCACAAGAGATTTTTTTTTGAATAATCTTATTTTAATAAATATTTATCTAAATATATCCGGTCCAAATTTAGTTACAAAATTATGTGTCTAACTTGTCACATTTTTTATTTTTTATTTTTTATTTATGACATGTTATCTACCCACTCATAGAGAGAAAAAGAGAGAGGAGTCATTATCTCTAATGCCGGCACCCCACCTCGCCCTTGCGCAATGTCGCCACACAACACCGCTATGGCAAGAGAGAGAAAGAGAAATAGAGAGTGTGTGTGGAGTAATAGAGGGAGAAAGAGAGAGGAGATCTAATTTGGAAGAGAGAGATATTAGAGAGAGATAGTAGAGAGAGAGAGAGAGAGAGAGAGAGAGAGAGAGGTAGTTGGGTTGGGGAGAGAGAAATAGGGGTGGAGAGAAAAAAAGAGAGAAGCAAGGTGGGGGAGAGAGAATAACAAGGGGGGAGAGAGAAGATCATAGTAGAGCAAATTAAGTGGAGTGGGGAGAGACAACTACATTGGGAATCAGTGGGTTAAAGTAAGGTGTTTATGACCTCTAAAAAATCAAAATTTATATATATCTTCATTTAGATTATTTAATTAAAACTTTAAATTTAGGGGTTTAAATTTTTTGCAAAAATAGGATTATGAATCCTCCTGATTTTAGATGAATTTTGACATATATTTTGAAAATTTAAAATTTTAAATCATCTCGTAATTAATTTTCTAATGAAATATAGTGGGGGAGAGAGAAGATTTGTACGAGAGAAGTGAGGTTAGGGGTGTCAAGGCGTAAATTGGCCCAAGTCTAACCCGGTCTCTAAGAGACTGGCCCGGGCTCGGCTCGGCCGGGGCCAAGGCCCGATTTTTGGGAAGCAGGCCTGAATTGGGGCAATTTTTTTTGTAGCTCGACCTAGGCCCAGCCGGGCCCAGCAGCAAGTGCAGCTGCATCGCTGCAGGTGCAACGGTGTCGCGGCAGGTGCAGCGACGACAGTTGTAGAGCGATAGGTGCAGCGTTGCGATTGCAAGGAAGTAGGTGCAACAGCAGTGGCGCAATAACAGGTGCAGCGATGACAATAAGTGCAGTGACGACAATAGGTGTAGCGATGACAACAGGTGTGGGGGCAACAGTTGCAGGGTGGCGTGGCAGCAATGCAGCGGGTTGTCTTGTGCAATAGTGTAGAGGGCGACGGTCGCGACACAACAGCAGTGCAGAAGTGGCGGGGGAGCGTCAGCAGTGCAGAAGCGGCGAGGGAGTGGGGGAGCTTGAAAACCGTGCTGCCAGGCTACCTGAGCCAGGCTGGTTGAAGGTAGAAGTTGGCCCAATCTTAGACAGGCCAGGCTCAATTTAAAAAAAAAAGATGAAAAATTGTGGCCCAAGCCCGTGTTAGACTGGGCCGGGCCACTAGACCTTCGGGTGGCCCGACCCAGTTGACACCCCTAAGTGAGCTGGGGAGAAAAAATTACATTGGGAACTAGTGGGTGAAAGTGCAGTGTCTATGAACCCCTAAAAATCAAAACTTTTGTATATATATATCTTCTTATTTTGATGATTAATTAAAATTCTAAAATTTCTAACTTTTTTTTTAAAATTGGGATTATGAATTCACTTGGTTGTAGATGAATTTTGGCATATACCTTGAAATTTGAAAAATTAAAATCATCTCATAATTAATTTTCTAATGAGATAGTATATATTGATTACATTATTTTGCTCCACGTTATACTATTTAACCCATTTACCCTCTAGATTACACTATTTTACTCTAGGTTACACTATTGAACTCCAAAGTATACTATTTTGCTCTAAATTACACTATTTGGCTCCATATTGTACTATTTTACTCCAAATTACACTATTTGACTCATTTACATAATTTGGCTCCAGATTACACTATTTGGCTCCAGATTATACTATTTACTTCAAGTTACACTATTGACTAATTTACATAGTTTGGCTCCAGATTATAGTGTTTTGCTCCAGAGTTGATAACTTGGAGGAAGACACTTCTGATCTTAAGTGGGATAACTGCCTCAATTTCGTAAGCCAATTGGAATGGAGTTTCACTAGTTGAAGCCTTAGGCATTGTTCTATGAGCCCAAAGCACGCTTGACAACTCTTTTAGCCAACTTTCCTTAGTCTTCTCGAGTATGGAACCCTTTGAAAAGGGTTTTGTCAACACTCTCATACTAGACTATTGACATGAGAGTGAGCTACTAAGGTGAAGTAATTGTGGATTTTTAAGTCAACACACTTCTCTTTGAAATTATAGAAACAGTTAAATAGTTGACCGTTGTCGCTCACTACCACTTGGGGGATGCCAAAATAGCACACCATCAACTACCAAATGAACTTTCAGATAACTTTATTCATTATTGTGGCTGTTACTTCAGTCTCGATTTATCTGGTCAAGTAATTGACCTTAATGCGGTGAGTTCCTAGCAGGTTGGCTGAATTTTTGGCTCGGTCGACCACCTGCTACCTAAGCTGACGTCTTGACATGGCTTGGATTAGATGAAGACAATTTCTAAACGAATGACTCGAAATGGATAAATCGGGTCTCCAAGGGTCGGCCAGATCCACAGCTCGGCCGACCGTCTCATTGGCTTGGGCGACATTTATGTATCTCTTGAGCTGAAGGCATCAGCTCGGCTAGGATTCAGGATTACTTTGCTCGGCCTCGAATTATACGTACGTGACATGTTCGCAGGATTCTCGGAGCGTGGTTTGCGAAACGGTCAGATCACGGGTAACAGTCGAGGATCACGGGTTCGATAACTGTAGCCATTAAGACCACAGTCATGGTGAGTTGGAATGCCGGTGCAACCATAATCCGGTGTCAATCACGGAGACCCTCAGTGAGATCGGTGCGGTCGTCCAGCTATTACACAGGTGTCCTAACACTATATAAGAGGCAGACACTCCACAGGTGCAGGTACACTGTTCTACCCCAGGCTAGGCCATCTTGCTTGGCTAAAAACTGATAAGAGCGTCGAAGTGTCTCCCCACCGAGGCCTCTCGGTGGGCTACAGGTCAGATCAGGAGCTCGGAACCAATGTCTCACGTCGGCCAAGCGCACCTCAGATAGGATTCATCAGCTTGGTCGTCTCGGCTCATTCTTCGGCGAGAAGCACCTCAGTGGTCACCTCGGCCTGAGCCGACCTATGTTACACTTACGGTAACAGACCTCTACAATGATAAATTCTTCTTGTGCTTGGGTTGTCATGAATGAACTGAAGATATCGATTCCCCATCGAATGAAAGGGTATGGCTTGGATGGCGTTGTGAGAGGGGTAGCCGACTGATGGATAAGATGGTCTTGTCTCTGACAATAAAAGCACTTGTAGACATAGCCCGAGCAATCCTATTGAAGTGGCGGCCATCACTATCCTTGCTTCAACAAAATCATGGCTATTGATCTCCCATCTTAGTGAGCTTTGTAGATTCCCTCATGGATTTATCCGATGGCTTGCTTGGCTTTAGTTGATCTGAGGCATTTCAGAAGTGGTGCCGCAAAAGATTTTCTGTAAAGTTGATTGTCGTGCAAGAAAAATCTTTGGGCATGATATTTTAGACAATGGGATTCTCGAAGATCAAAATACGACGGATGATACATCCCTTAACTAGTTAATATAAGGAGTTATGTAGTCGTCCATCACTTCATCAATTGCTTCGACATACTCTACTTTAGTACTGGGAAAATCCAGTTCATCCAAGAGGATAGATCAAAATCCAATCAGACTAGGAGATGAGGCTAAGAAGAGAGGGCATCTGCTCGAGAGTTATTCTCCTAGACAATTTGTGTAACGTTGGGGTCATTCGGATCTATGTTTATTGGTTCTGGTGTGGTGCTCATGACCAATGTGGGGGTCATTGAGCCTTGGTCATAGCTTCCGTGTGTGGTGTGGGTGTTGTGGGCTGGAAATCCATACCCAAATAGCCCACAAGTTCACTGGTTGTGAACGCGACAGGGTGGGGCGTCGCGTTTTGAACGCGACGGTCTCATGCGTCACGTTCTCCGCACCGCCTTTTTGACGCATGGCATGGCGAGTTTTCTGAAGGCGATGGTTAGGTGTGTCGCATTTTGAAGGCAACAGGCTGCTATGTCGTGTTCTTGTTTCCGATTGGGATAAGTTTGGCCCCCTGACCAAACAGAGTAGGAAGCTCTGTTCGACCAAGGAGAGGGTTGCTGCGGCAATTTTCGGCGATGTCGGCCTTAAAGCTTGCATTTTTACATGGTTTGGCGTGTAGAAGCTGCTTGGAGCGTGGAGAACACCGATCGAGCCTCCTTCTGCGAGTTCTTCTTGTTGGTAGGGACTTTCCTTGTCTTATTCAGGTTATTTGATTGATTTAAAGCATGTTTAATATGTATCGATGTGTGGTTGTGTAACGTATTGACCGTTCGGATCGTGGCTTAATGGTTGTTGGGCTAGTGTGTGGCCCATTAGTGTGTGTTACAGGTGTTTACGCAGGTTTTCGGGGCTTTGTGGGCCGGTAGTTCGGGCCCAAAGCACCCGCTGGTTCACTGTTTGTAAATGTGACAGGGCTGGGTGTCGCGACCTGAGCGCGACGGCCCTGGGTGTCACATTCTGGTTATTGCTGTTCGAGGTCTTCGTCTACATGTCTGCCGCGTGTCGCACGCCAGGTGGGCTTGCTGACGTCGACAGTGGGAAGGCGATGACCTCCTGCATTGCGTTCATGTCGCGACGTCAGCCTGCGTCGCGTTCTCAACTGTGAGGCATTTTTAGTTGAGGTGGACCGAACAGAGCTTAGAAAGCTCTACTCGGCCAGGGAGGAGGTTTTGCGGTGGAGCTTGGGGCGATCCGACATTTTGGGGTTGTTTTCGGCGTGGTCTTGCCGCGAGGACGTCGCACGGAGCGGGGAAAACACCGGGGCATCGCCGTTCTTCGCGAAGGTAGGGAGATTCTGCCCGTTTTACGCTGTGGATTTCATGTGATGCATGTATAGATTGTTATTTGCATTATAAACGTTAGATACCATGTTAGGGAAATGTGTAGGGCATGTTTGAATGATTGCATTGGTGTTTTGCATGGTTAGTGTGGGGAATCCGGAGAGAGGTTCCCAGATTAGGGTTTCGCCTGTGAAGGCGACGAACTCGGGTGTCGCGTTCTGAACGCGACAGCCCGACTCGTCGCGTTCTGCTTCTGAACATGACATATCGAGGTGTTGCATTCATAAGGCGATGGAGGACCCTGTCGCGTTAAGGGTCCCGAGGGCTTTATGCTTGTGCATGGTTATGTCATTATCGAATTATCGATTTGCGTTGTGCATGGAAATGGTTAGCGTGCAATGGCACCTGTAGCGCACGAGGAGCGTGGTGTTCATGTGGTTTGAGCGGTGTTCACATGGTTTGTGTGTGTGTGGCGAGTAGTATGACGCCTACCATGGTTACCTCTTCAGTTGGGAGCCCTAGATTTTTTGTGAGCTAGGCACGTGAGTGCTCGGGACTTGTCCCAGTACTTGTGTACCGTCGATATCTGGTCGTCTTCCTGGACACCCTCACTCTTGTGTAGAGTTGCACATCCAGCTGAGGGAAAGATGACAGTGGGATAGCGACTTGAAAGAGTTTGTGTTTGCCGCTTGTAGCACGCTCGTGGTTGGGGGTTATGGACACCAGTAGACGTACTGGGCCCCAGCTAGTCCTATTTTCAGTGCCTCACTTTAGGAAGCTTGGGCCGGAGTCCCTAAAGGTGCTAGGCATGGGTCTGCGGTAGTGTGGTCCGCAGGGGTGGTGTTGGTTGGTCTCCACAGTTTCTTGACTTGTTCTAGTGGAGCAGCAGCTGGACCTTTAGTTCGTGGCTGTGAGACTGAGAGGTAGTCCTATGTGGTTTGTTCGGGTCGGTAGCTGGTGTCGCGAACCTGTCTTCGTGGCCCGAGTGTGGTATTTTCCTACATTAGCACGTACACTTGGTTGTGGCTTGTCATTTACTTATTTAAGTTGCAGATATTAGCTTGTGGTAAGTGGCATTTACAGCTTTAATATCCTGCTTAGTTAGTTATATAAATTGCTAGCGTAGCTTTCTGCTTTGCTACTTGTGAGTTGGTTTTGCTCGGTTTCTGGGGGAGTTTCCATACTGAGCCAGTGACTCGTGAGGCTCACCCCTACTCCTTTCAGGTGAGGGAGAGCAGAAGGCTTCTCGCCCTTCGTCTAGTTCTGAGCAGCGTCATAGCGGAGTTGGGTCTACACCACCAGCAGTGTAATTTTTCTTACTTTGTACACCTTGGGGTATGCCCCAGGTTGTTGTTGTAGTTGTGTCTGGTTACTGTTGAGAAACGGCTATGTATATTTCATGTAAATATTTGTGAGATGGCAGTCTTATATATTTTGAGCAGTTTCCTTTATATTTCTACGGACTTTGAATGGTATCCCTTGCGAGGCTTCGACCCGATCGCGGGAGGCGAAGTCGGATCAGGCTCATTATTAGGTTAACGGGTTTGAACGACGAGGACCGCTAAAGTTGGTATCAGAGCAAGGTCTGTGTGAATATAAAGGAATTGGAAATTTACATAGCCTTTCATCTACTTTAGCCCACTGCTGGTAGATGACCCTGGTTTCTGTATTGATTTGTTTTGTGTGGTTGGAATGATGGTTGTGCAGGATTAGAAATGGCAGATAGGAGAGATTGGGGAGGTGGTGGAGATGAGTCGGGGGAGGAGACTACACAGAAAATGTTAGAAAGATTGTGGGAAAGCATCACAGATATCCGGACGAGGCTGGATCATCAAGCACCAGTATAACCAGCAGCAGTGGCACCCCCCACAGTGGAGGAGGCAGTACCAGTGGCACCACCCCCACCACCACCAGTAGTTGAGGTACCACCCGTTGTACCTGTACCAGCACACATAGTTAGTGTGGAGGAGCCTACATCATTAGTGGAGAGATTTTTGCGGTTGCAGCCACCTACATATTCAGGAGGTCCAAATCCCGACACAATAGAGCATTGGGTGCATGAAATAGAAAGAGTTTTTGTTATTATGAGGTGTTCGCAAGCTGATAGGGTGATGCTAGCTGCTTATCAGTTGCGTGGATTTGCACAAGAATGGTGGAGATTGAAGATGCAGACAGTATTTGTGGGGAGGACAGAGGACACCATCACCTGGCGAGAGTTTTTGACAGTCTTCAATGATACTTTCTTTCCAGTTCAGATACAGCAGGCGAAGAGGGAGCAGTTCCGGACATTGCAGCAAGGGAACCTATCGGTGCTAGAATATCAGATGAGGTTCATGGCGTTGAGTAGGTATGCCCATATGTGATTACTGATAACATTATGATGGTGGAATATTTTATTCGAGGATTGCGACCAGAGCTTCAGGATGCAGTAATCCCCTTGATGTGCACAACAATGGAAGAAGCAGCGTAGAGAGCAGCAATCCTAGAGAGGACTGTGCAGGCTAGGCAGTCCGGAGGAGTAGGGATAGGTAGCTTCGGCTTCCGTAGCAGTCCGTAGGTATCAGTAAGGGTAAGGCACCCTCAGGAGCATCGTCATCATCAGGGTTTGCAAAGTGGGGTGGAAAAATAAAGAACATGTTTAGAGGACGAGGAGGTGGCAAACAGCAGGGCTTTCAGCCAGGTTTTCAGCAGGGATGAGGTGTCAGGCTAGCACCAGAGGAGTCGCAGCAGAGTACGGTAGGACAACCCACGACTTTTCCAGGTTTTCGGTGTTATAATTGTGGGCAGCCAGGACATTTAGCTAGAAATTGTCCACTTCCTCGGGAATACAATTATGGTAGAGGGACTCAGCAATAGTAGCCAATCCAGCAGCTAGTAGAACAAGGCAGAGGTACACCATATTAGAGAGGAGGATGAGGTCGAGTTATGGCAGTCACCAGAGTTCAGGCGGAAGCATCCAATCTAATTGAAGGTATATTACCTCTTTTTGATTTTTATGCTAGAGTGTTGATTGATCCGGGTGCTTCACATTCATTTATTTCCGAGGATTTTCTGGATAGCATGGTACATCCCCTAGAAGAAAGGTAGTGTGAGTTGGTAGTAGAAGTTCCCTCAGGAGGTTTCATGCTTACGTCATGTTTCTTAGATGAGGTCTCGATAATGATTCAGGGGAACCAGTTGTCAGCAAGGTTGTATGCTTTATCATTAAAGGATTATGATGTGATTTTGGGGATGGATTGGTTAGAAGCCTATGAGACATTAGTAGATTGTAGAAAGAAGAGAGTCAGATTCTGCAGGCCTGGTGAAGCAGTGTTTGAGTTTCAAGGTATGCCCTTCTATACTCCTAAGTTTATTATTTCTGCACTTAGGGCTAGAAGGTTGATTAATGCGGGATGTGTAGCGTACCTTGCTTCAGTTAGTTTAGTTGAGTCCAATAAATCTGTAGATTCAGTACCGGTAGTTAGAGAATTTGTAGACGTGTTTCGAGAAGATTTGCCAGGGTTAGCTCCCCATAGGGAGGTGGATTACACAGTTGAGTTGCAGCCAGGTAGTATGCCGATTTCAAATGCACCTTACAGAATGGCATCGACAGAGTTGAAGGAATTGAAGTAGCAGTTACAAGAATTATTAGAGAAGGGTTTCATCAGACCCAGTCATTCTCCATGGGGAGCACTAGTGTTGTTTGTCAGAAAGAAGGATGGCAGTCTGAGAATGTATATTGATTACAGGCAACTGAATAAAGTTACAATCAAGAATAAATATCCACTTCCCAGGATAGATGATTTATTTGATCAACTCCAGTTGGCCAAGGTATTTTCCAAGATTGATTTGATGTCAGGATATCATCAGTTGAGGATCAAGGAAGAAGATATAGATAAGGCAGCCTTCAGAACCAGATATGGTCATTATGAGTTGTTGTTATGCATTTGGGTTGACTAATGCGCCAACAACATTCATGAATTTGATGAATAGGATATTTCACCCGTATCTGAATCAGTTTATTGTGGTTTTTATTGATGATATACTGGTATATTCAGCATCAGAAGAGAGCATGCAGCACACTTGAGAATTACATTGCAGACTTTGAGAGATCACCAATTGTATGCCAAGTTTAGTAAATGTGATTTTTGGCTGAAAGAGATTCAGTTTTTGGGTCATGTAATATCAGGTGCTGGTGTTGCAGTTGATCCGGCCAAGGTAGAGGTGGTGATGAAATGGGAAGAACCAAAGACAATGACAGAGATCAGGAGTTTCTTGGGTCTGGCAGGATATTATAGATGGTTCATCTAGGATTTCTCAAAGATAGCAACTCCAATGACAAGATTGACAAGGAAAAGGGTACCCTTTGTGTGGTCTTCAGATTGTAGGTGCAATTTTGCAGAGCTAAAAAAGAGGCTTTCCACAGCACCTATATTGGAGATTCCGTCAGGCAGTGGTGGATTTGTTTTGTACACAGATGCATCGAGGAGAGGTTTGGGAGCAGTGTTAATGCAACATGGAAAAGTGGTAGCCTATGCATCCAAGCAGTTAAAGAAGCATGAAGAGAATTATCCGACACATGATTTAGAGTTGGCAGCAGTTGTTTTTGCATTGAAGATCTGGCGGCATTATTTGTATGGAGAGAGGTTCGAGATATTTACTGATCATAAGAGTTTAAAGTATATCTTCTCCCAGAAAGACCTGAATTTAAGGCAACGTAGGTGGATGGAATATTTGAAAGATTATGACTTCAGTTTGGCATATCATCCAGATAGAGCTAATGTGGTAGCAGATGCATTGAGCAGAAAGGCAGTTATGAATCAACTTATGATCAGAGAATGGAAATTATATGAAGATGTAGCAGAGACTTCATTATATGTGCCAAATAGTCAACGACGGGCAGTATTAGCAAGCAGTACAGTAGAACCTTCACTATATTGGCACATAGTGGAAGCGTAGAGGACAGATGACAGTTTAGTTGATATTGTGAGAATGGAAGAGGTGACTCTTGATAACGACAGTATGGTCAGACTCAAGGGTCGATTATATGTTCCAGCAGATGCCGAGGTCAGGCAAAAGGTATTAGAGGAAGCTCACAAGTCTAGATACACCATCCATCCAGGTAGCACAAAAATGTATCAAGATATGAGGAAGCATTTTTGGTGGCCTAATATGAAGAAAGAGATTGCGGAATTCATAGCAAGATGTGCAGTGTGTCAGCAAGTAAAGGCAAAACACCAGAGGCCAGGAGGACTGTTGCAGCCATTAGCCATTCCACATTGGAAATGTGATGATATTGCCATGGATTTTGTAGTTGGTTTGCCCAGACTTCAACAGGTCATAATGGTATTTGGGTTTTTGTAGACAGATTGACTAAGGTTTGTCGATTATTGCCAGTAAGTACGTCATGGTCAGTGGATAGATTAGCTAAGTTATATGTGGAAAGAATAGTACCATTACATGGGATTCCAATCACTATTGTTTCTGATCGAGATCCCAGGTTCACTTCAGATTTCTGGAGGAGTTTGCTGAGAGTGGTTGGCATAGAATTGAGGTACAGTTCAACTTATCATCCACAGACAGATGGGCAAACAGAAATTACCATTCAGACTATTAAAGACATGTTGAGGGCTTGCTGTCTAGTATGGGGAGGTACATGGGAGCATCACTTGGGTATGGTAGAATTTGCCTATAATAATAGTCATCATGTGAGTATCGGAATGGCACCCTATGAAGCATTGTATGGCAGACCGTGTAGGACACCACTAAATTGGCATGAGGTAGATGAGAGACATGTTATGGGTCCGAAATTAATTCAGCAATGTGCAGAAATGGTTAAATTTATTAAAGAAAAGCAAAAGACAGCACAGAGTCGCCAGAAAAGTTATGCAGATACCAGATGCAGACCTTTGCTGTTTAAAGTCAGAGATTATATTTTTTGAAAGTTTCTCCTACCAAGGGTGTACTCAGGTTTAGTAAGAAAGGTAAATTGAATCGAAGATATGTTGGCCCATTTCGGATAATAGAAAGGATTGGTGAAACAACTTATAGATTGGATCTCCCAACAGATTTCACAGACGCACATGACGTGTTCCATGTCTCCATGCTTAGAAGATATATTCAGGATCCTTCTCAGGTTGTCAGTTATCAAAGAGATGATTTGAAGCCAGACATGACAATGCCAGAATATCCAGTGCAGATTACAGGCCGCAGAACCCAAAAGCTCAGAAATAAAGAAATTGAACTAGTGAAAGTCAAATAGGAGAACAGGCAAGGCGGAGAGGATACGTGGGAATTAACAGAGGAAATGATGAAAGTGTATCTGTACTTGTTTGAGTAAGCCTTTAATTATTTTAGGTGATAGTACCATGTTTGTTTGATTAAAAAAAATTGGTATCGAGTTTTCTTCTTAAATTTCGAGGACGAAATTTCTTTTAGGTGATAGTAATGTAGCGTATTGACCGTTTGGATCATGGCTTAATGGTTGTTGGGCCAGTGTGTGGCCCATTAGTGTGTGTTATAGATGTTTACCTAGTTTTCGGGGCTTTGTGGGCCGGTAGTTCGAGCCCAAAGCACCCGCTAGCTCACTGTTTGTGAACGCGATAGGGCTGGGCGTCGCGACCGGAACGCGACGGCCCTGGGTGTCGCGTTCTGGTTACCTCTGTTCAAGGTCTTCATTTGCATGTCCGCCATGTGTCGTGCACCGGGCGGGCTTTCTGACGTCGACAGTGGGAAGGCGACGACCTCCTGCGTCACATTCATGTCGCGACGTAAGGCTGCGTCGCATTCTCAACTGTGAGGCACTTTTAGTTGAGGTCGACCGAACAGAGCTCAGAAAGCTCTGCTCGGTCAGGGAGGTTTTGAGGTGGAGCTTGGGGCGATTTGATATTTTGCGGTCATTTTCGGCGTGGTCTCGCCGTGAGGACGTCGCAGGAGTGGGGAAAACGCCGGGGCATCGTCGTTCTTCATGTTCTTAGCGAAGGTAGGGAGATTCTGCCCGTTTTGCACTGTGGATTGCATGTGACGCATGTATAGATTGTTATTTGCATTATAAACGTTAGATACCATGTTAGGGAAATGTGTAGGGCATGTTTGAATGATTACATCGGTGTTTTACATGGTTAGTGTGGGAAATCCAGAGAGAGGTTCCCGAATTAGGGTTTCACCTATGAAGGCGACGGACCCGGGTGTCACGTTCTGAACGCGATAGCCCAACCTGTCGCGTTCTGCTTCTGAACGCGACATATCGAGGTGTCACGTTCATAAGGTGACGGAGGACCCTGTCGCATTAAGGGTCCCAAGGGCTTTATGCTTGTGCATGGTTATGTCGTTGCGGATTATCAATTTGCTTTGTGCATGGCAATGGTTAGCGGTGCAATGGCACCTGTAGCACTTGAGGAGTGTGGTGTTCACGTGGTTTGTGTGTGCTTGGCGAGTAGTACGACGCCTAATGTGGTTACCTTTTCAGTTGGGAGCCCCAGGATTTGTGTGAGCCAGGCACATGAGTGCTCGGGACTTGTCCCGGTACTTGTGTACCGTCTAGGTTTGTATCGTCTTCCTGGACACCCTCACTCTTGTGTAGAGTTGTACGTCTAGCTGAGGGAAAGACGGTAGTGGGACAACGACTTGAGAGAGTTTGTGTTTGTCGCTTGCAGCGCTCGTGGTTGGGGGTTATGGACACCAGTAGACGTACTGGGCCCTAGCTAGTCCTATTTTCCAGTGCCTCACTTTAGGGAGCTTGGGCCGGAGTCCCTAAAGGTGCTAGGCATGGGCCTGCGGCAGTGTGGTCCGTAGAGGTGGTGTTGGTTGGTCTCCACAGTTTCTTGACTTGTTCTAGTGGAGTGGCAGCTGGACCTTTAGTTCGTGGCTGCAAGACTGAGAGGTAGTTTTGTATGGTTTGTCTGGGTCGGTAGTTGGTGTCGCGAACCAGTCTTCGTGGCCCGTGTGTGGCGTTTTCCTACATTAGCACGTACACCTGGTTGTGGTTTGTCGTTTACTTATTTAAGTTGATTCAGATATTAGCATGTGGTAAGTGGCATTTACAGTTTTAATATCCAGCTTAGTTATTATATAAATTGCTAGCGTAGCTTCCTGCTTTGCTACTTGTGAGTTGGTTTTGCTCAGTTTCTGGGGGAGTTTCCCTACTGAGCCAGTGACTCGTGAGGCTCACCCCTACTCCTTTCAGGTGAGGGAGATTAGGAGGCTTCTTGCCCTTCGTCTAGTTCTGAGCAGCATCGTAGCGGAGTTGGGTCTACACCACCAGCAGTATAATTTTTCTTACTTTGTACACCTCGGGGTATGCCCCAGGTTGTTGTTGTAGTTGTGTCTAGTTACTGTTGAGAAACGGCTATGTATATTTCATGTAAATATTTGTGAGATGGCAGTCTTATATATATTTTAAGCAGTTTCCTTTATATTTCTACGGACTTGTGAATGGATCCCTTGCGAGGCTTTGGCTCGATCGCGGGAGGCGGAGTTGGATCAGGCTCGTTATTAGGTTAACAGGTTTGAACGACGAGGATCACTACAGGTTGGGTTTCTAGTATAGTGTAATTGATTTGTAGGAGCTTGGTATGCATGGAAATGAAGATTTGAGCTGGTTTTTGTGTGAGAACCGCAGTATAGGGTTTCTATCTGTGAAGGCGACGGATCGGGCAGTCGTGTTTAGGTCGCGACCACTGGCCCCATTGCGTTCAGGTTTGTGAACGGGGTCTGTCAGGCCATCGCGTTCTTGATGTGATGGTAGTCTCCGTCGTGTTTCAGTGTGGAATTGCGATTTGTTGGGTCGTCGCGTTTGTAACACGACAGTGCCCCTCGTCGCGTTCTTCTGTCCGAAATAAGTTGTTGAGCCTTGGGCAATAAGGGTCCTGTGTGGACCTAGCTCAGGTCATTTAGGGTATTTTAAGTTGTTCTGAGTTGACTTATGATTAGTAAAGCATGTTTAGGTTAATAGTTATGTTAAGCATGTTAAAAATGTTATGCGATTCATATGTGTAGTTTATGTGCATGGTGGTGTGTTGCTATGGAGGACATGAAATGACTAATGTGTAACACCTCGATTTTTATTTATAAAATAAATGGCCATTTGTGTATAATACATGTTAGCGTTCTGATTTGTTTAAATTATAACGCACTCTGCCTATTCTAAAATAATCATT
>JACBKR010000371.1:0-69087 GCA_014218235.1 Colocasia esculenta
CTCAAAGCTCAGGTTTTTCTCACAGGCTTAAGGTTTCTCTTCTTCTCCTTAAAAAGAGTCAAGAGAGGGTTTTGGGGTTGCAAGAAGGGTTTGTTTATAGGAGAATGGGTTTGGGATAACCGGAGGGTGATGGGATGGCCTGATAGCCGTTGGGGACATCTCCCCAATGGCTGGGCTTGCTTGCCCCCGAATTTCGGGTCTGCAACGCATGTAGGTCAGAGAGCTAGACGTCCACATCCATGGACGGCTACATTAGGGTTGGCGTCTAAACGCGCGACATTGTTGACTGTGCATTTTGTTGTCCAGAGTTCCTCGCACAAGTCAAAATGCGCACTTCCTCTAAACTGTCTCACAAAATTAAATCACAAAGATGAACTCATACAATAGTGAGTACAGGTCATATCCACGGAGAGGCAGAATAAAGTTTGAATTAAAACTACTTCGATTTGAATCTCTATCGATAATGCATTAAACGTGAATCACTGTACCCTCTCAATTGAGGGATCAAATAGGTAAACAGAAATCTAAACTTGAAACGTTCGGATAGACCTCTATTATGAAATGACCTTAGCTCAAGAAGATAAAAAGATGACTGAACAGAATCTCAAAGGAAATTATCAAAGCAATGTACCCCTACAGCTCAGGGATGAACATTAACAATATCAACTCCACAAACACTAAGCAGCAAGAGAAAGAGGCAATGCAGAAGAATGGAAAAGCAATTGCCCATGGATCACCCTCCAGGCAGCCGAATACTCCAAAATAATACTGAATAAGAACTGATGTTGAATCCTCTGAAGAACCGAACTCAACAAACCCCCCCCCCCCCCCCCCCCCCCCCAAAATACTGAATTCCCAGATCCTTACAGCAAAGAAAAACTCAAATCTGAACCTAAAACCCCCCTGAAATGCTGAATCAAAGAGAGGAAACTCCAAATATCGCATCAGCCAACTCTCCTCAACAACAGGAGTAAAACCCTCACAGCAGCAGAACTAACTCTCCCTTTTCAGCCTTCACAGAAGCAAATCAAAAATATTGCATCGCCCTCCGGATGAACATAAGGAAATGCTAGCAATCGTCCTTCTCACAGCAACTTGCGATACACAGAGAAAAGAAAACATGGAAGCAATCGATCTCTCCCAGATAACATCTCTTAAGAAAAGAACAATTAAGATTCCATCTCTTCCACCCACCAACAGAACAAAAGAAACAAAGCAAAATTGAAATCTCTAATTCTGATCTCTCTAACAGTCCAACCTCTGATAGTTCTATCACAGTTTGCACATAAGAAGAGAAGAAATAGAATAGAATAAAGAACTATTGATCTTAGCAATTCACACAGAAGAAGGAGAACTCACATGAACTGAAATAAAATGCCATTGAAATGAGCAATGGAACACAGAGAAAATAGGAACTTAAATGCAGAATAAATGACAAAATCAGATTCCAATGGATCCTCCTCGTAGCAGTAAAAGAAAGGAAGCAACGAAATTAGAAAATGCTAAACCCTTCAAATGCTAAAAGAAATCTTCCACACATTCTGAACAATCTAAACAAATGCTGAAAGGAAATTACGGAAGAAAAATAGAAGAAAATTCCCAAAAGCTTGAACTGACGAACCAGTCTCCCTCCCCTGCTCTGAAGAACTCTCCTACAGATGCTCAAAAGGAAAATACAGAAAAAAAACTGAAATTAAAATCCACGAAATCCCCCCCCCCCCCCCCACACAGCCGAGCCAGGGAACCCCAAACATCTCAACACTCTGCTCAAACAAGAAAATACAGAAGAAGAACTAAAGAAATTCCTAAGCATCGAACCAGCCGAACCCTGCTCTGCTAAAACAAAAGACAGAGAAGAAAACTAAAATCCTAAGAGATTCCTACTGCAGAGCCCCCAATTGCTCTGCACCAAAGAACAAGAAATACAGGTAAAAATGGGAATTAAAACCTAAGAAATTCCTACCAACTAGCGAAGACCCCTGGCTCTGGACCTTGGGGTTGCTTTTATAGGTGCTCGGGCGCCTTGGCGAGCTCCTCTTCAACAGGTCCGCCTCTGCTCTGCTTCGTCACCTCAGCACACCATCTCCCACCTAGATCGCCACCTCAGCACACCATCTGCACAGCTAGCCAGCTTCCACTTCGCGCAGCGCCCCTGCATCCGGATCCGTGCACCACAGCCGCCCAGCTCACGGCCTTTGCATCTGCTAGCCTCCGTCGCGCACGGGGCTAACCGCCATGCTTCAGCATCTCGCCAGGGCCCAGCCCAGGTCACCAGGCGCCTCCAGCTTCCGGCCCATCTTCCTCAGCCACAAACCGCCATGCCCAACATCTGCCGCCATGCCCCGGCGGCCCAGCTCACTTGCACATCTGCTCTGCCTCCATCAGGCCACATCCGCATGAGAACGCCCAGGTCCGGACCGCACCAAGCACAAACCATGCCCAGCCCTTCACATGCTCACACTGCCCCCATACCAGATCTGCCCAGCACAACCACGCCGCGCCCTCTGCCAGATCCACTCTTGCATAGCTCCATCCGCCAGCCCTGGCCCTAGGCGCGCCATCTCCCTCACCTGGCCAGCATGATCCATCGCACCCAAATCCATGGCCCAGCCTTGCACCGCCTGGGCTCCATCACATCCAGGGCACCTCCAGCCGCACGAGCCCTGCTCTTCCCAGCTAGGCACTGCCTTCAGCAGGTCCTCCATACCTCCTAGCAGACCGCGCACACCCATCTTCTTCAGATCTGCCCAAGCCGCCTCCATCTCCTGCCCGTACACCACAGGCCAGCTTTGCCTCCAGTTGCTTCACGAAGCTTCCAGCTGGGAAAGACAAATAATAGGTTAAAAATGGGTTAAGTGGGGTACGTGGAGATGTTGCTGGGGTGGGATATAAAAATAATTTTTTTTGTTTTATTTAATGGGATTGGGTTGAAGCATGTGGTATGATTGTAGTGGGTGGGTATTTAAGTATTTACAAATTTTATGTACTTACAAACTAATACCTATTTACTAAAAAGTATTTACAGCAAATTATTGTAGCAAGAATGTATTTATTTACAAATATTTTTTTTAAAATTTCAAAGTGTATTTGTGACAAAAATAAATCTTATTAGTCCACTTGATATGAAATCAGTGACTTATTAAAAAAAATCTATCATGTATATTCTAACCCAAAAATTAACCAAAGTGCTCAAAATTTATTTTGATGATATGGAAATTAACTCAAATTGTACGTTATTTACAGACAATTGAAGTCTAAAATTACTATATGTAAATTTAACTCAAAAATTAAGTATTATCACTCCCCCTACTTGAACATGCTAGTCCCTTAGCAATAAAAATTACTCCAAATGTAGGACTAGAAGATTAATGTCTCATGATAAGCAACCATCATGTAAAAGATTAATGTAAAGACATGTCTTTCCTAATTGTAAGGGCTTATGGCGAGAAATTAGTGCACGAGTGATAGCACACTTAGAGTTCACATCAGCCCCTTCTGAAGCTCCTTTGTTTCAGCTAGTACTTGAGATTAGATTGACTTGAGGAGAAGAAAAGAATTGTGGAATAGATCATTGCTTAGTCAGATCGGGTTGTTTCTCTCAGTTCCATTCTGCCCACTTCCTTGAGGATTATTTTGTTCTGAGCTGAGGACTTTTGTCCCTTTATTTGTACTTTGTGCACTCAGAATTTCTTTATTTCTTTTTCATCCACAATGCTGCACAACCCATCACTTTTCAAGAGTAGCGAATCCAACTTTACTCAGATCCGGGGCATTTTTCATGGATATATTTTTTCTTTTGCTTTTGCAATTTTTGCATTTTGCTTGCTTTTCTTTTTCTTTTCCTCTTTTCGGAATGATGAACAGTCAGTTCTTTGATCACATTCCTTCACTTCCTTTGCAGTTCACTTAGGGGAGGGAGAAAACCATCGCCTCTCTTCTACTAGCCTTGACAAAATTGCTACATTCGGGTTCAGCTAGTCTAAGTGGCTGTGTATGTGTGTATGAACTTCCTGCCATAAACCCTTACATAAGGTAGACAAGAGGTACATGTAATCCTTTACTAGAGACTACATAACATGGATACTTGCAAGGAGTGTGATAACCACAAAATTTTAATGGTTAAAGATTATACATCTAGTCTTGGGTGCGCAAAGCCACGCATTTTTATTCCAAAATGAAACATTGTGAAGTTTTTATTTGCATATGTACAAGCTCAAGAAAAGAAATGAAGCAATGTTCGGGATGAGGATTATGCATGCTTATTCTACCTCTCCCCCCCTACTTATTCACAGAAAAAGAAAGTAAGACAGAGAATTACCTGATAAAAGAAAATCTGTACACTTGGTTGCCTCCCAAGAAGCGCTAATTTTATCGTCTTCAGCCAGACGCAATTAGGCTCCATTAGGCTCAGGTAGCTTGGTAGAATCATATTTCAAGAAAAGTGGACTTTCGACGAAATGTTTTAACCTCTGCCCATTAACAGTGAATGATTGTCCAATTTTAGGATCAAGAATGATGACAGCACCATTATCATAAGCCTTGACAACAGTGTAAGGACCATCCCATCGGGCCTTCAATTTTCCACGAAGCCTAGAATTAAGAGCCAGACCTTATCATGCACTTCGAAAAATTTTCTGTGAATGTGCTTATCATGGAATGTTTTGGTTTTGACTTTATAGATTTTGGAACTTTCATAGGCCTCATTTTCTCCCTTAAACCCTAGAGCACAGGGTTGGTCTACTGCTTCTTTCTCACAAACTTCTTTCAAGGAGTCTACCACTAGACAACTCTCTCCTTCATCCTGATGCCCAGATGCCTTAAAAATGTTGATACTAACCCGCTCATCCCCAAATGATATATCCATCATCCCGGTAGCACAATTATGTTGGCTCTAGCTGTGGCTAAAAAGGGTCTACCCAAGATGACTGTGGACTGAGTTAAATCTTGAGGAGTGTTCATGTCCAGAATGATGAAATCGGCAGGTAAGTAACACTCATTGATTTTTATGATAACGTCTCCAACTAAGCCTTTAGGAGTGGTGACAGAACGATCGGCTAGTTGAAGGACAACAGAAGTGGGTTTCAATTCTCCTAACTTGAATTTCTCAAAATGGCATAAGGTAGGAGATTGACACTGGCTCCCAGATCCACAAGACTGCTCTCAAAAGTGACTCCACCGATGGTGCAAGGAATTAGTGGAGTGCCTGGATCCTTGAGCTTTTTAGGGAGTTTGTTCAAGATAATGGCACTCACAGTTTCTGGAAGAATGATTGTTTCAGTTTTATTTCTCATTTCACGTTTTGAGTGCACATTTCTTTTAAGAATTTGGCATAAGCAGGCACATGCTTAATGGCATCCAGAAGAGGAATGTTGACATGAACTTGCTTAAACAATTCCAAGAGTTCTTCATTACCAGTTTGTTTGTTTTTGGATTTTGGCTTTATGCTTCAGGAAAAGGAACTCTTGGAATGTAGCAGCTTGGATCCTTATTGGCTTTGATTTTGTCTAGAGGTTCTTCAATCATTTTCTCTTTTCCCTTGGATTTTTCTTTTTCAATATTTTCTTCACTCTCTTCCTCAATCTCAATTTCATTTTCTTTATCCTCATTCAATGTTGACATGTGAGGGTGAGGATTTGTTCTGATTTTCCCACTTCTTAAGGTTAACACAGCTTTCACATTTTCTACTTGTGGGCCCCTAGCTTAGGCAGGAGGATGATCATCTTGTATAGGTTGATTTTGAAATTGCGGTGCTGGAATATTCTGGACAAGAGCTTGTTGTTGGTTTTGTGGTGGAGGTACATTTGGTCTAATAAGTGGTGGTCTGTACCCCTGGCACTGATGGTATTGATAGAATCCGGAGGGTTGTTCCTTGGTTTGCTACAGCTTGACTTGGCAATTGCCCAGACTCCCTCCTTTGACATACGTCACAATTTGGGACTCTATCCTTGCAAAATTTTGTTGAAAATTTGATTTTGAGTTTGATATTGAGTTGTTGTTCTTGCACAGTTTGGCATAGAGTCATCATCATGTTTTGAAGTTGGTTCATTTTATCATCCTAGTTAGGTTGAGGATGGTTGTTGATATGAAGTTGTTGGAAATTGGTCTGAGCAATTTGATTGGAATTTTGATTTCCATTGAATTGTGGAGGTCTGAAATAAAAAGATTGGTCAAATCCTGAATTCTGATTGGGATAGGATTGACCATACATGGATTGCTTGAAAGAAGTTTGAGACACTTCTTCATATTGATTTCTCCAAGAAAAGTTTGAGTGGTTTCTCCAACCAGGATTGCATGTGTTAGAATATGGATCATGAGGGGGTTGGTAGAAACCTTGGAAAGTTTGGACTTGTTCTTGATAGGCCATGGGTTGAAGAATCTTTCAATCGATAGGTTGAGCCAAATCTAAGTCCAGAGAATGTCTACCAAGCATGCACAGATTGAAAAGCCTCTATTTATGATTTTTGAATTTTTAAATTTTTATTAATTTTTGATGAATTTTTAAACAAACACAAAACACAACACTTTCAAATCAAATTAACCTACCACTACGTGTTCCTTGAACTTAGTTATTTTTCTCAAAATCAGATTTATGCTTGCTTAAATCCAATTCTAATCTTTTTGTACTGGCCAGGTAAGAGGTGGAGTAGAGGGAGGCCCCCCTTGCTTTCGCAAGGACCCAATAAATACCTCTAGCTCACTTAAGCGTAAGCTTTTTAACCTCTAATCCTAGACACCAGACTAAAAGAGAGTCTTAGAATTAAGAAAGAACAAATCTAATTATGAACCCTAGGGCCAAGTCTACTGATTTTTTTATTGAAAGTTTAGGACAATGCAAGAATGTGAATTTTTTTGTGATTTTTGGGCAAAGGAAGGGTGATGAAATCCCTCACCTTATCTTTTTATCTAATGGGTTAAGCCTTAAACATCCCTTTTTCAAATATGAAATGCAAAGATCAATTTTAAACAAGGGTTTTCTAATGCTAAAACTAATGCATGAAATGAAGAGAGAAATCTTACCTTTCCCCCGCACTCTTCAATGCAAGAAAAAGAAATGGAGTTCAAATGACAATTAGGATGATGAATGTCCTAAACATGGGATTCTAATATTGAGAGATGAATTTTTTTTATTTACAAACAAACGGCTAATATGAAAAAGCGATTTGGAAAAAATTTTAGATTTTAGAATTTTTTAAATTTTTATTTGGTTTTTAAACTGAATGAAATGAAATTTAACTAAGAAAATATGAAGTGGTACTATAGACTAATGCCAAACCAATCAAACCACCAAAGTCCAATTATTACATGCCAACTAAAAATAAATCTCTGTACATGCACAGAGAATACATGAATTCCTCACTACAAATTTCTCTCACACTCCCCTATCTAAATTTCTGAATTAAAAACAGTTGGGAAAAGAAATCAGCACACTCTCCTCCTCCAATGGGCCTCAAATGCCAAGCCCAATCTCCAAGCTCCACTCCTTTGTGCAAATCTGCAATAAAAAGCCCAATAACAAGTCAATAGAAAGGCCCAAAGCTAATGAAATCAAATGAAAGCAGAATTAAATCAAACTCTAAAGCCTCCCCGGCAACGGCGCCAAGATGAACGCGCGACATTGTTGACTGTGCATTCGTTGTCCAGAGTTCCTCGCACAAGTCAAAATGCGCACTTCCTCTAAACTGTCTCACAAAATTAAAATCACAAAGATGATCATACAATAGTGAGTACAGGTCATATCCACGGAGAGGCAGAATAAAGTTTGAATTAAAACTACTTCGATTTGAAATCTCTATCGATAATGCATTAAACGTGAATCACTGTACCCTCTCAATTGAGGGATCAAATAGGTAAACAGAAATCTAAACTTGAAACGTTCGGATGGACCTCTAATTATGAATGACCTTAGCTCAAGAAGATAAAAAGATGACTGAACAGAAATCTCAAAGGAAATTATCAAAGCAATGTACCCCTACAGCTCAGGGGATGAACAATTAACATATCAACTCCACAAACACTAAGCAACAAGAGAAGAGGCAATGCAGAAGAAAGGAAAAGCAATTGCCCCTGGATCACCCTCCAGGCAGCCGAAATACTCCAAAATAATACTGAATAAGAACTGATGTTGAATCCTCTGAAGAACCGAACTCAAACAAAAGCCCCCCCCCCCCCCCCCCCCAAAATACTGAATTCCCAGATCCTTACAGCAAAGAAAAACTCAAAATCTGAACCTAAACCCCCCTGAAATGCTGAATCAAAGAGAGGAAACTCCCAAATATCGCATCAGCCAACTCTCCTCAACAACAGGAGTAAAACCCTCACAGCAGCAGAACTAACTCTCCCTTTTCAGCCTTCACAGAAGCAAATCAAAAATATTGCAATCGCCCTCCGGATGAACATAAGGAAATGCTAGCAATCGTCCTTCTCACAGCAACTTGCGATACACAGAGAAAAGAAAACATGGAAGCAATCGATCTCTCCCAGATAACATCTCTTAAAGAAAAGAACAATTAAGATTCCATCTCTTCCACCCAACCAACAGAACAAAAGAAACAAAAGCAAAATTGAAATCTCTAATTCTGATCTCTCTAACAGTCCAACCTCTGGATAGTTCTATCACAGTTTGCACATAAGAAGAGAAGAAATAGAATAGAATAAAGAACTATTGATCTTAGCAATTCACACAGAAGAAGGAGAACTCACATGAACTGAAATAAAATGCCATTGAAATGAGCTCTGGAACACAGAGAAAATAGGAACTTAAATGCAGAATAAATGACAAAATCAGATTCCAATGGATCCTCCTCGTAGCAGTAAAAGAAAGGAAGCAACGAAATTAGAAAATGCTAAAAGAATCTTCCACACATTCTGAACAATCTAAACAATGCTGAAAGGAAATTACGGAAGAAAAATAGAAGAAAATTCCCAAAAGCTTGAACTGACGAACCAGTCTCCCTCCCCTGCTCTGAAGAACTCTCCTACAGATGCTCAAAAGGAAATACAGAAAAAAAAACTGATATTAAAATCCTACGAAATTCCCCCCCCCCCCCCACAGCCGAGCCAGGAACCCCAACATCTCAACACTCTGCTCAAACAGAAAATACAGAAGAAGAACTAAAGAATTCCTAAGCATCGAACCAGCCGAACCCTGCTCTGCTAAAACAAAGATACAGAGAAGAAAACTAAAATCCTAAGAGATTCCTACTGCAGAGCCCCCAATTGCTCTGCACCAAAGAACAAGAAATACAGGTAAAAATGGGAATTAAAAACCTAAGAAATTCCTACCAACTAGCGAAGACCCCTGGCTCTGGACCTTGGGGTTGCTTTTATAGGTGCTCGGGCGCCTTGGCGAGCTCCTCTTCAACAGGTCCGCCTCTGCTCTGCTTCGTCCACCTCAGCACACCATCTCCCACCTAGATCGCCACCTCAGCACACCATCTGCACAGCTAGCCAGCTTCCACTTCCCGCAGCGCCCCTGCATCCGGATCCCTGCACACACAGCCGCCCAGCTCACGGCCTTTGCATCTGCTAGCCTCCGTCGCGCACGGGGCTAACCGCCATGCTTCAGCATCTCGCCAGGCCCAGCCCAGGTCACCAGGCGCCTCCAGCTTCCGGCCCATCTTCCTCAGCCACAAACCGCCATGCCCAACATCTGCCGCCATGCCCCGCGGCCCAGCTCACTTGCACATCTGCTCTGCCTCCATCAGGCCACATCCGCATGAGAACGCCCAGGTCCGGACCGCACCGAGCACAAACCATGCCCAGCCCTTCACATGCTCACACTGCCCCCATACCAGATCTGCCCAGCACAACCACGCCGCGCCCCTCTGCCAGATCCACTCTTGCATAGCTCCATCCGCCAGCCCTGGCCCTAGGCGCGCATCTCCCTCACCTGGCCAGCATGATCCATCGCACCCAAATCCATGGCCCAGCCTTGCACCGCCTGGGCTCCATCACATCCAGGGCACCTCCAGCCGCACGAGCCCTGCTCTTCCCAGCTAGGCACTGCCTTCAGCAGGTCCTCCATACCTCCTAGCAGACCGCGCACAACCCATCTTCTTCAGATCTGCCCCGCCGCCTCCATCTTCAGCCCGTACACCACAGGCCAGCTTTGCCTCCAGTTGCTTCACGAAGCTTCCAGCTGGGAAAGACAAATAATAGGTTAAAATGGGTTAAGTGGGGTACGTGGAGATGTTGCTGGGGTGGGATATAAAATAATTTTTTTTGTTTTATTTAATGGGATTGGGTTGAAGCATGTGGTATGATTGTAGTGGGTGGGTATTTTAAGTATTTACAAATTTTATGTACTTACAAACTAATACCTATTTACTAAAAAGTATTTACAGCAAATATTATTGTAGCAAGAATGTATTTATTTACAAATATTTTTTTTAAAATTTCAAAGTGTATTTGTGAACAGAAAATAAATCTTATTAGTCCACTTGATATGAAATCAGTGACTTATTAAATAAAAATCTATCATGTATATTCTAACCCAAAAATTTAACTAAAGTGCTCAAAATTTTATTTTGATGATATGGAAATTAAACTCAAATTGTACGTTATTTACAGACAATTGAAGTCTAAAATTACTATATGTATGAAATTTAACTCAAAAAATTAAGTAGTTATCAGCGTCCATCGATATGGACGCTGACATCTCATGGACGTCCATCCATGTTGACGCCAAGACACTCTTCGGCCAGAACATAAAAACATGCAGAATCATGTTCAACTTATACATATATACATACAATGTATGTAACATAGTATACACACTATCACACCATGCATTCAAACCATATTAACCATATAATTATACACATGCATACATAAATACTACTAGCTAATACGTACGTAGATATCTACTTACGCGTACATGATGTTTTACATAAGCGTGACTCAACACGCGGCAAAATAAAATGACAAGAATTGCGAGGGCTTCAAAATCATTAGGAGGCAATATGAATTAAGTTAGCTAGGAATAATCTATTCAACAAAATAGTTCTTGCATGCACACACTTGATTTGACATATATATAGTATACACACACGGATGTAACATACTTACGTACATTATGCAAGAAAATAGATAGATATCACCGCGCACACGGTAATTAGATTAAACTTGCACAACATTACTTAAGTACTATATGCATGGAGTTCTTATATACACATATGCACAATTTGGCTAATTGCCTATTCTCACCTAAATATCATAAAAAAATACATGCATGTTATTCATGAGGAGTATAGAATTACAATATACACTACTAAATACACCTACCATACTTGCACTCTATATATACATGCAACGTACAAAGTACATGTACACATTACTACACCATGCAAATGAACAACGTTTACAACTAAATATACACATGCATACATAAGATACCAAGGTGTTACGTATGTAGAATTAGGTACACAATTATCACATGCATAAGATAACATACATACATACACATATGCACTTCATACACTCTCACACAATATCCATGAAATAGGTAGTATAGGATATTCTTCAATATTTAGATAGTACATGCATAATATTATTCAAATATTCTAAGTCTGAGATTCTTAGTATTCATAATACACCTCGATTTAGCTAATTGCTCATCTCCACATGAATTATCACATATATATATTTATATGTGCATGCATATGCTCAAGAGAAATATAAACATTTATAGTAGGCATAATGAATTACACATGCTATGCACACCACAAGTGAATATCCTCTCACCATATAAAAAATAAAAATTCTGGGTCATACTCTCCCCCTCTAGAAAAAGATCTTCATCCTCGAAGATCGCATCGAGTACCTGTGGTGACGTCGTCGAGGTCATCACCAGCTACTCCTTGCTCCTTTATTGCCGTTGATGAAGCACCTCGTGGAGCGAACTTTGTCTTCAGATTCGGACACTCCTTACGCCGATGCTCCTTGCTGCCGCATTTAAGACCTTCCTTCCTTTCTTTCTCCAACATGCGTTCCCGCCATGATGCTTCCTGCACTGGATGCACTCGGGTTTCTTGCTAATTGAGGTCATAGTCGGTTGCTGACTTTCCACGAGTTTCTCCTTCTTCTTATCTTGCCTTTGGAATGGCTTGGTCCATCCTCCTTTGAAGTTGCCTCCCCCTCTTGGAGAGGTCCCACTCTACTTTCTTTCTTGGTTGCCACACCTAGAATTTCTTCCAAGGTACGAGAATCAAGCTCCAGAAGCTTAGCTCTCACTGAGGGTTTAAGCCCTTTCACGAAATTTTTCAACTTGCGGTTTTGCTCATACCTCCTAGATTGAGCACTACGTCTACCACGTCCAGTCATGGTCTGCAAAATAAGTAACTTAGTTAGAACCTAGGTTACTATATTCTACTTATTCTCCTTACTATTTTCCATCTATTATAGTAAATTCTACATATATGGACAATTCCCTATGAAGACTTTGCAATATTGTGACGGTGATGGTCTATCCATGTACAGTCTCAACCTTGGGTGCTCTGATACCAATCTCTGTAACGACCCGCTTCATACCGGTATGATTATACCAATCCCCATCGGCATAAAGGCGTCGTCACAGTGGGACATGTACCCAACACTAGTCGATAGGTTGATATGTACTTGGATAGCAATAGAATACAGCGGAATAAAATGGAACTCAACTTGTAATCCATCACCAACACACATTCCACAATCTAATAGCCGACTAGAAAGACAATGTCCACATTAGTACAAGATAAAACAACTACATCGTCCAAATATTTCGATACAAAAATTCCTTTCATATTATGAGAAATAAAAGTACAACTAGTAGCAGCTCCACAAAATAGTCTTCAAAAAGGCGATCCTCACTAAGCTTCCTTCTAGTACGCGATACCTGTCAACCTGTACGCCGAAGCAAGATGAGTCCAAAGACTCAGCAAGCAAACCAAAGACTTACTTAAACATGTCACACTCATTCTGAGCCATTAACATTAAGAGATGCACACTATCATCAAATCACAAAGGTACACATGGTCCTTACTCTTAACTAGCAACATATTATATTCACATGAGCATGCTTTAGTCTATCATATTTCTATTCTAAATCATGAGCATTACATCATACACATGTACATATTTCACACCTAACATGTAGCATGATTCGTCCACACATTCTTTTTCATTCCATAGATATCTCTATCACTAAAACATAAATTGAGCATAAGGAAAAGAACAAGCTAGCATGATGACTACTTTCTTTTCACGTGCACTTTTGTATCTAATTAAACAATTTACTTGCTGTTTTAACATAATAAAATCACATGCACATAACTTCACATTTTTATAGCATGAATTGAAGGTTAAAACATGGTAAACCATTTAGCAAATAAGCACTCAAGCATGAACTTTATACTAATCGAGCATTTCAACTAGCATGGGATCCAAATATTATTCATGCATCTATCATGTACATAATCACACTTTGCTTGCTGTTCTTATATGCATTACATTCAATTACATGGATCTATATTAGTCACATTTTATCTTATCCCTTCGACAAGTCTACATGTTCATATTTTGGTGTTGCATAACTAACATAGTTGTCTAAGTTTACTCACATACACCATTACATGATGAATTGTAATCTACATGTTATGATACTAAGCATGGCATTTCAATTTAGATATTATCATATGGAAACATAAACGTAGCATGCTAATAAACTAGTTCTCACATGCAAGCACACTCTCATTTGCATTAACTCTTCCTCACATCTCCTTTCACAAAATTATCATATCATTTACTCTTGTTTTCGCTTATCACATATCACATCATTTGCACTTACCATGTGCCACATTCACATATCATTTCACTCTTTATTCATATTTCATTGCTTAAAACAAATTGCCATGACACATAGTCCTAACTACCAGTAGAGGACACTTAACAAATATCTCATTCTCATAACTCATCGCATAACACAACGCATAACACATAACACAACTCTTAATCACATACCCACCACCTAGGCAATACAGTGGTGAACCTTGGTAACTACGCAGACCGGGAGAAGCCCTCTCCACGCTATCCAGTGGTACTTGTCCACCTCCGTGATTTCCCTAATGCCTTTAGGACGAACTTTTCTCACGTAGAGTTTTCCATAGGGACTTTTCTATGTACAACTCTCGAGGCCCCTAGGGTAGCAGTGTCATTTCGGCCCAATTATTACACATTACATTCACTTTATCGCATTTTCACACATTATTCACATGTTTTACTTATTCTGTTGAATCATTTTATATTTACATCTAAATTCCACATGTCTCAGTTAACCCTAACATGGTACTACTGTTAGCAGAAATCAAACATTCAGTACCTCACACTAATCATGTTGGAACATACATAATCAACCATGTTCATATTAGCATGCGTTGAACACTCGTTTTCGCATGGAAATTTCATAGAGCACTCTTCAGTTATCCAAATAACATGGAATTTAGCCACATCTATTTTCAGGTTTATGATCACACATGCAAATTTTCATATTTTTCTGAATCATATTTCATTTACAGAAATTAAAACTTCAATCTCATGCTATTCATAATTCAATTTAACATGGAACATAACACGAACATCAGGTTTTACAGTTCACAGCCCTGATCCCAACACGCACATCATTTCAGAAATTTTCCCCCGGACTTAATGCACAACACACCATTTACTATAAATTTTGCAAGCCTACGCATGGTTGCTATTTTCCAAAACAGAATTTACAGTAAATCATGGGAGCATGGGAAAAATTCAATAATTGCAGGGCACAGACTGACCCATATACGCATGGTTTATAAAATTTAGGGCACCCAAATTTTCCACAGATCCTGGGAATAGTGGGTAAACATACATAGCCATATCTTCCACATGCATTCCATATCTAATAAATTCTACTATCCACAAGAAAAATGCAAATAATTCTCCCACACACACCACATTAACTAGTATGCATAATATATAGAAGTTACATTATATCTTCATTGCGAACAACATCGAAATAGTCATAACCAGGAAAAGCTCACTGTTCTGTCCTGAAGAACTTAACGACAGTCTCTGGCCGTTCAGGAGTTGGACGGCAAGATCGCTGGACGCCGACTGGAGATCTTGGCGGCAAGAGGCCAAGAGCGCAGACCAAGCTCCAATACAAGGGTGAAAAGGAGGATCCAAGACACGATAAAAACCCACAAATTTCCTAGGACTTAGGAGACATGCACAAGCTTAAGGTCTAGGGTTTACTTGCCTCTTATAAAATCTCCAAAGGGGTGAAAATGGGTGATGAAGCTCTCCTTGGGAAGTCCCAAGAAGCCTCCAAAACTCCTTCACTCCGTCTTCTGTGGTGTTTGTAGCTTCCAGTCCGAGGTTGGGAAGCCTCCTCCTACGTCCAAGCTAGCTTCTAGTCGTGTAGATCTCCGGATGAAGCTCCAAATCGCAGGATCTGAGCTCTCAAGCTCAGGTTTCTCACAGGCTTAGGGTTTCTCTTCTTCTCCTTGCAAAGAGTCAAGAGAGGGTTTTGGGGTTGCAAGAAGGGTTTGTTTATAGGAGAATGGGTTTGGGATAATCAGGGGTGATGGGATGGCCTGATAGCCGTTGGGGACATCTCCCCAATGGCTGGGCTTGCTTGCCCCCGGAATTTGGGGGTCTACAACGCATGCAGGTCAGAGAGCTAGACGTCCACATCCATGGACGGCTACATTAGGGTTGGCGTCCATCGATATAGACGCTGACATCTCATGGACGTCCATCCATGTTGACGCCAAGACACTCTTCGGCCAGAACATAAAAACATGCAGGAATCATGTTCAACTTATACATATATACATACAATGTATATAACATAGTATACACACTATCACACCATGCATTCAAACCATATTTACCATATAATTATACACATGCATACATAAATACAACTAGCTAATACGTACGTAGATATCTACTTACGCATACATGATGTTTTACATAAACGACTCAACACGCGGCAAAATAAAATGACAAGAATTGCGAGGGCTTCAAATCATTAGGAGGCAATATGAATTATGTTAGCCAGGAATAATCTATTCAACAAAATAGTTCTTGCATGCACACACTTGATTTGACATATATATATAGTATACACACACGGATGTAACATACTTACGTACATTATGCATGAAATAGATAGATATAACACGCACACCGGTAGTTAGATTAAAGTTGCACAAAATTACTTAAGTACTATATGCATGGAGTTCTTAATATACACAATATGCACAATTTGGCTAATTGCCTATTCTCACCTAATATCATAAAAAAATACATGCATGTTATTCATGAGGAGTATAGAATTACAATATACACTACTAATACACCTACCATACTTGCACTCTATATGTACATGCAATGTACAAAGTACAATGTACACATTAACTACACCATGCAAATGAACACGTTTACAACTAAATACACATGCATACATAAGTATACCAAGGTGTTACGTATGTAGAATTAGTACACAATTATCACATGCATAAGATAACATACATACATACATACACATATGCACTTCATACACTCTCACACAATATCCATGAAATAGGTAGTATAGGATATTCTTCAATATTTAGATAGTACATGCATAATATTATTCAAGTATTCTAAGTCTGAGATTCTTAGTATTCATATACACCTCGATTTAGCTAATTGCTCATCTCCACATGATTATCACACATATATATATATATGTGCATGCATATGCTCAAGAGAATATAAAATTTATAGTAGGCACAATGAATTACACATGCTATGCACACAACAAGTGAATATCCTCTCACCATATAAAAAGAATAAAATTCGGGGTGTCATAGATGGAACACATATATTAACCGAATTCCAGCCAATGATAGAATGAGATATCGTAATCGCAAGGGTCAGACATCACAAAATGTTATGGCCGTCTGCTCTTTTGATATGCGTTTTCTTTTGTTAATGCTGGATACAAAGGTTCTGCTGCTGATGCTACTATTTTAGAAGGAGCTATAACGTCGGAATTTTATGTACCAGAAGGTAAATTTTTATCTATGCAATTCATTTTAATTCATGATGCGCTGACATTTAATTTTATGTATAGGTAATATTATCTGGTTGATGCGGGTTATGCAAACACACCGCAATTTTTTGCACCTTATCGCGGAGTAATATATCATTTGAAAGAATTTGGTCCAAATCACTCTGCTCCACAAAACCTCAAAGAGCTTTTCAATTTGCGGCATGCTTCACTACGAAACGTTATTAGCGGATGTTCGGGGTGTTAAAAGAAAGGTTTCGTATTTTTCGACAACCGTTAGAATATCCCTCCATGTGCAATCGAAGATAATTATTGTTGCATGTATCTTGCATAATTTTATCTGTGATCTAGAGGAGAAAAGATGAAATTTGGATGCAATTGAAAGAGACATGTAAGACCCGGTTTCCCGGCTTCCGTCCGTGTCGTGGATGACTGGCCACTAACGTGTCCAGGCTGGGCGACGCGTTAGTGTCGTGTCGGGGTGTCCGACGCGACAGTCATCCGTGTCACGATGAGCATGTGGGTCGTGTTTTGGTCACGCCCTGGCTCTCCGTCGCATCTTCATGTCGCCCCGTCAATGGGTCGCGACAGCTTTATGTCGCTTCGGTCGTCTGACGCCTGTCAGAGGCAGTGTGTCAATACGGCCTATCGTGTTGTCGCAGTGCCCGTGGGGGCCGCGTTCTTGTCGAGGTCCGTGGACCCGTCGCGTTAAGATTATTAACGCGATGGGGCAGTCCGTCACGTTCTGGGTGCCAGGGGCTTAAGGCGCTGGCCGGCTACCCCTTCCCCCTCTCTCTCTTCTTCTTCTCTTCTTCCTCCCCCTCCGGCAGTTCTCCACCTCCCCCTCTCCCCCTTTGAGTGTTTCAGGCGAGGAGGAGGCCGTGCGTGGTGCCATGGCGTCGTGGACCTTGCATGGAACGAGGAGGAGGTGGCCAACCGACGTGAAGGGCCCCATTGGGGTTCGTTCTTTGTGAAAGGTAGGGATTTCTTGTGCCCTTATCGATCCGGGTGGATTGGGAGCCCCTCGTGATTTCTAGATAGATTTACAGCTTTCCCCATGCTCCCCTCCCCCGTGTGTGCATGTGTGTATCTTCATGGGCGACCTGGATTGAGGATCCCGCTGGTCTACCTCCCGGCTGATGTCGCGATGGCTCGGTGCGTCGCGACATCAGAGGAGGCGTCGGCCCCATCGGGCACGACCTTATCGCGACGCCGTTGGCAGTCACGAGAAGGCTGTCACCCGCGCTTTCCCGTCGCGACAAGATTGCTGTCACGGCGCGTTTCTGGGTCGCGATAGGGTTGCTGTCATGATGCCTTGCCCGGTCGCAACAAGGGCTGTCGCGGTGCCCCTCCCCGTCGCGATGGTGTCGCGACAGCCTTGGGGTCGTGATAGTACCTGTGTTGCCTCGGGTGTTTCCGTGGCCCGGTTGTGTGTCGAGGTGTGCCCCAGGGTTGGCCTTGCCCTTAGGACCTTCTGGTAGGCAACGCGGCAGGTTGCCTCCCTTGTTCAGCGACCGAAGGTGACACTTCGTGGCCGTGTCCTGGCAGTGGTGCCAGGAGGGTCGCGTCTGTCTAATAATCGATTGACCGGCGGTCAATCGATTATTAGCAGAGCAACAGGTTCTGTGCTGTCCGGTAGTGTTCTGAGGTTCTAGCCGTTCGTGCGTGTTTGGTTGGCTGGCGGCCCTCTTGAGGGTCTGTGCGTGCCTCGTGCTTGTTGGGCTTGTCGTGTGTTACAAGCCAGCGGTGCGGCACGGTTCCTGTTGTGCTTGCCCCGCCTTTCGCCCGGTGCTTGGCACTTGAGGGCTTGTCCCGTTCAGAGGTTGTCTCCGTTTTCTGGGACCCCCATCCTCGTGAGCCTTAGAGGGAGCGTTCGGGGCTACGAGCGTGCTCGAGTTGGCAGCCGACAGAGCGGACTCTGGAGCTGAGGGGAAAATGAGGTTGGACAACGGTGCCGATTCATTTGTATAGCTCTCTTGTCTGGGTCTGGGATGCCGAGGGTTTGGAGTGCTTTCCTGGCGCAGATCAGACAGTCCTTTGTCTCACTCTGCCTCGCTCTACGTTGGTTCTGGAGCCGCATAGGGAGGTCAGCGTGGGGCCGCAGCTTGGCCAGCTGCGGTGTTGCATGTGTTGTGTGTTCTTGGCGGTTCTGTCTCACTCTTCCGGGGAGGTTAGAGGCGAGAGCCGGCTGGCGAGCGAAGAGGGTTCGGACGGCGTGTCCCCTTCTTAGCTGCCAGTGGCGATGGCTTGGTTGCTATTGTTGTGACGGCGTTCCCTTCTGACGTTTCTAAGTGTTATCTATTGCCCTAGCTTGCTTGGCGGTTATAGCCTGGCCGTGCCTAGTTTCCGTGGGCGTCGTTGTCTGGCCTTGTGTAGACCCGTGCTTCTAGTGGTTTCTCTGCTTTGGTGTTCACTCGGTTCCGTAGTCCCGTTCTTGGGTGCCAATCCGTGGTGGCACCAGCGAGTGTGGTTTCCCGACCTAGTGGTGTGTCTAGGGTCCGGGGTGGTTCTGATTGTGGGCCCTAGACCTCGTGGAGGTCTGAGGTGGCCGTGCTTGAGGTGAGACGTCGTTCTCACTTGGTTGTTGGGTAGTCTCGGCGGGTGTGCCGAGCGTTGCTTCCACTCTGTGCTCGATTCCGTTGGTTTTCTGCGGGAGTCCTATGTGTGTGGCCCAGCCTCGGTTGATGGTCGTGGCGTTGCGCTGTTCTCTTCCACTGCTTAGTAGTATCATGATGTAGGTGTTTCTCACTTTATAGCTTTCTCGTGTAGTTTTCCTATTTTCAGAGTTCCTGCTGCTCTGGCCGGTGAGGGACTAGTAATCCCTACTGGGCCTTATTCGCGAAGCTCACCCCCCCTACTTCCCTTCAGCTAGGGGATCGTCGTCGCGGGAGCTTGGTTCGGACGGGTTGCGGGGCGGCTGTGTGGTGCCGTGTTGTTGTCAGCAGCAGTGAGAGCTCAGTGTGGTGAGCTCTTGTAGCCGAGTGAGCTGAGAGTTGTGTTTTGCAAGTCCTCGAGTATGCCCCTTAAGGACTGCACCTTTCTTCTTGTACCTGTGCTTTTGCTTCGGACTCGTTGTACAGACTTTTGTATATTGTACAGATTGTTATAGTTATTTAAATTTAGTACATATCTCACTAGACTAGTTCTTCTAACCCTTCCAGATCTTCGATCTGTGGGTGGCGACGTGAACTTCGGGGCCCTGGCGGGGGTCCGGGAGGTCGGGTCTTAAAGTTGGTATCAGAGCGAGGGTCTACTGGATTTGTAAGGAAGTAATACTATAGCTGTCCCAAAGAAGGTACTAGTGCGCTGCTGACAACCGTCCGACTAGTTTTGCTTGTGCCTTTGATTGTTTTGCAGGTGTGTGGTTTCCCTGCAAGTTTCATATGCGCGTTGTAGTAGGTTGCGGTTGTTGCTGCATCGCGTGCGTGGCGAGTGTGGTCGCCCGGCGTGTTCGTGTCGTGGTGGCGCGTTGGCGGTGGACTTGCTGGCAGTGTTCTTCCTCGTATGGAGGAAGGTTGCAGGCAAGTCCAGTGCAGTGCTCCTGGTCGCCTCCAGCGCATTTGCGTGTGTGTGCCGCTGAGGCTGAGAGAGCCTGCTTGTGGTTGTTGCCTTCACCGGTGCAAGGTTGTTACCTGTGGATCGGTGGGAAGGTGTCTCTGCCTTGTTGGCTGCCCCTTTGTTGCTGGGGTGTGTGCATTTGTTTGCGTGTGGTCTTCTG
Source organism: Colocasia esculenta (assembly GCA_014218235.1). Lineage (NCBI taxonomy): Eukaryota > Viridiplantae > Streptophyta > Magnoliopsida > Alismatales > Araceae > Colocasia > Colocasia esculenta. The sequence goes on from JACBKR010000371.1 coordinate 20,790, forward strand.
TCTGTGCACTGTTGTGCGCTGTGCTCTGCTCAGTCGGCATTATTGCTTGGGCTAAGCAGATGTCCTGTGTGTCGTGTTGCTTCTGTTGGATCGAAATGGCAAGCAAACAGTCCTAAAGGGGGTGAATAGGACTTCTGTGTCTCTCTGTATATATTTCTTTTTCTCTTGAGCTCATTTTATAATCTTCAAAATATGACCGTTTGAGAGGATGACCGTTGGAGCTTTGTGTGCTATTTGCAATATAGCCGTTTGAGAGGAATTCTGGGATCCTTTGGGTCTTGAAGAGTTTGTCCAATAGGCCTTCAAGTATGCTTCTTTCCGAGGTCTTCATTTTGTTAGCAGCTAGAAGATAAGCTCTTGTAGCAAGTAGCTGAGGGAGAGGCATGCTGAACAATGCTCAATAAATGCCTGTTGCAAGGACAAGACATAAGAGAAACATATCTCCATACCCTGAGGTAGGTGGGTCAGAAAAAATTCAGTACAAGGCATGGAACCTAGTATCCCATAAGTATTACAGACAGCAGACAGATAGACAAAAAGTTAAAGTATGGGTCTGTCAGTGGTAGGTGGGGGGTCAGATGCCATGCGTCTGAATTTTACATAAATGCTATGTGTCTTGTGGAGCTAACAATAAGGCAAGGTAGGACACAGATCTGAGATTTCAAGGAGACACTTTTCAAACATGTTTAGCAAGGATATTAATTTAGAAGCTGACATGTCACATCCTGTCAGAAATATAATAATAATCTTCGAAGTTTGCATACAACAATCTTCCTATTGAATTTGCTTAAGATAACAAACTAGATTTGATGATCTTCATATAGTCATAGAGCTGTAAGTATAAAAGTACAAGTACAGAATTCAGTGTAGTTGAATGTGAACAGATAAGTCGATTGAAGGAGTAGAGTGATTCGACTCATGAGTGATCATGGTGATTCGACTATAATAGTTGAGGATTTTTTGAGTAAACTGAAAGCCGTCGAAGACATCAGTCAAATCTTTAAGAAAAGACATTCGACTGTAAGAGTCGAAGTCATCAGTCGAATCATTAAGAAAAGACATTCGACTGTAAGAGTCGAAGATCAGTCGAATCTTGAAGAAAAGACATTCGACTGTAAGAGTCGAAGTCATCAGTCGAATCATTAAAAAAGACATTCACTGTAAGAGTCGAAGTCATCAGTCGAATCTTTAAGAAAAAGACATTTGACTGTAAGAGTCGAAGTCATCAGTCGAATGGTATGTAAACGATGAGGACAGAAAATTTCGATTTCTGACTACTATTCTGAAGGAGTCGAATATGGTAGTCGGATTCATATGCTAGAGATAGTTGTGGCCTTAGAAGATTTTGAAGATACTGTTTCTTAAAAGGCTGTGGTATAAATAATATACATATTTAAAGATTTGTCATAGCAAAAACATAGTTGATAAAAACTTAAATTTTCTTAGAGGTAGTTTCTCAACAATTCTCCCCCTTTTTGTTAATGACAAAAAATCTTTAAATAAATAATGTATTATCTACTTTTATACCTTTTCTCTCCTTTGTGACATTAACAGAAAGGATAAAACCGAAGAGAAATGCACAAGTAGGAAGAAATTGTATCTATAAAGGTACAAGAAGGTAAAATTGTATCTAGAAATTGCAATTGAAGGGAAATACAACTACAAAGTTCAGATTTTAGCTGAACGGGGTAACAACAGAGAAGCAGGAGTGAGTTTAAGAAAGGTTGGATGAGCTCCCAAAGTTTTGCCTCATTCTTGTTGGAAAGATCAAATAGAGCCTCATCAACATTGTAGGCTGGGTTGGTGGAGGGTAATTTCTTGATAGACTTGATGTGGCGCCTCCTGTAGCAACCACTCTGTAATGGTATTTTTCAATGTCCATCCTGATTTTGAGAGGAACAACTTTTTGGTGGATGCCAGATGGAGGAATTCATTGAAGGTCAGATTCCAGTAGAGACCATTTGAGATGGCTGCATCCTTAGCTTGATAGTACACAAGGTACCTCTCAGCCCATCGGTGAGTAACACTCTTATGAAATCCGTAAGACTCTTGGAGTGAAATTGAGGGTAAGTTTCATCTTCAACACTGAGAGTGATAGGATGGATAGGCTGCTTCCCATTGTTCAGGGTGAATCTTTCGGATTCAGCAAAACTTAACTGGATATCAAGAAGATGCTTGTCTTTCTTGGAAAACTGAAGAAATATGAACCTGTGGAAACTTAGCTTGGATTTGTACTTGATTTTGAACCTGGCAGAAATCCGGAGGAATTGTTGAAGATTGTTTCAGCAAAGGCTGCTCTGTAGGAACTGCTCCTACCAGAGGAGGATGAAGACCAGATGGTAATGCCACTGTCATGGAAGGAACAATTTCTCTTTGCCCTCTGAGCAAATTCTCATACTGCCCCTCTGGAAACATCATGCAATCCCAGTTTGAACCTTTCATGGTTGAAAGATCTCATTTCAAGGTACTTGGCCTGAGAGGCCCTGAGATGCTCTGCAAAAGGGCATGGAATCTAAGAAAAGATGTTGAGCAGTTGTCAAGTGATGGTTCTGGATTGATTGTCTAGAAACCTAGCTGCCTCTTCAGGGTAGAGATCAACAAATTCTTGAGGTGTGAGGCAGTGGCTCTTCTGAGAGATGAGTTGAAGATCAGAAATAGAAAGTGGGAGGTTTGTATCAAAATGGGAAGCCAATGTTCAAACGTGAAATCTGGCAACCCATGAACTTCCAGAAATGCTCTAATAGCAAGATATTCTCTGAACAAATTCATGTTTTGTTCAGAGTGGTGAGTGAAGGCATACCAAAAAGGAGGAAGTAGCAAGGAAGGTTTATCTCCCAATTTGGGTCCACTGGTGCTGACAGTTGGATACTAGGAAGTATCTCAACTAAATGCATGAGAGTCTTCTGGAGTCAGACTTTGAGGCAGTGGGAAGAGAGGAATAGAAGTGAGGAGGTTGAGTGGAAAGAGTCATGGTGAACTCTTTAAGTGGTTTAACTTGAAACTTCAAGGGGTAGATAGAAAATTTAACATCTTTATAGAAAGGAGAGGCTTCTGAAGTAGATCCAGAGAGGAATGTAGAGATGGTTGTGCTGATGATGATGGAGCAGGAGATTGAGGATCTGGAGTAGGTGCTGCTGGAGCTGGTATGGCAGTTGGAGATGAGGCCCTGGAAGAAGGAGAGGGAAGACAGGTTTGACAGGAACACCATTCTTGACTAATCTCCTCTTCACCTTTCTCTTAAACCTGAGAGGGCTCGAGAGGTCTCTTGGCTGCTGCCTGCTGCATAGATTCCTCTAAGACTGCTGCCACTTCTTCTGGCTGATTTCAGATTTGTTACCTACTGCTGCTGCTGCTCACATTGGGTTCAAAACAACCATTGCTAACTGAGCCTGCTGCTCAGTGGTCTGCTTATCTAGCTGCTGCTGGATTCAACTGAACTAGGCTGCTCCTCAGCCTGAACTTCTGGTTCTTTGATAGATGGCTCAAGGACTGGTTCCTCAGGTACAGGTACTTGAGGTTCTGCTTGGTGTTCTTGCTCTTGAGCTGGCATAGTTCTTCTTCTGCTGTGAGGAAGCAGGCCCTGATGGCCTAGAGGTGCCGGTTGGCACACCAACTGAAGTAAGAGATCTTTATTTGCTTGACTCATCAGACAGACCATCAAATTAGTATCTAACAAAACAACTTGCATGTGGAGAACTGACATGTTCTCATGCTGGCTTCTACCAATTCAGAATGTCATTTAGGCTATTGCTGCTCTCCCCCTGAGACCTTGGCCGGGTCTCAAACTGAGAAGGAGAGTGGTGGGCTCTCTTTCTTCAAAGATGTGATCATGGGGGAAGAGGCTGGGATATCTTCAGAAATAATTTCTTGCCTCTAAGATCTCTTAGGACATCATTATGGTGTCCTCTGGAGCATCTGACTGGAATGGATGGAGGAACATCTTCTTGCACAGGAATGGACTCTTCAGATCTGAGCTGGATAGAGGGAGGATCATGCTGAACTTCGGATGCAGGGGCTTCATGTGTGAGTAGAGAAACCAAGATTCATCAGGATAGATCTCATGTTCACACTCTAGGACAGAACTTTTATACCACAGATTTTGCTTCTTGCCAACTAAGGAGTACTTGCTTCTTTTCAAGTAAAAATGTCTATCTTCTCTTTGTTTCCAACAAACATCTCTCTAGATAGATCCACTGAAAATTTCTTGAAGATAAGAGTAAGTAGAGATCCATATGGGAGAGATTCTTGGAGATCTTTGAAGCAATCATCTTCTCCAGAATAACTGCTGGCAGATTCACCTTATGCCTCTGAACTGCCCAAAATAACAAATTCCATCTCTAGCAGTAATGGAGGAATGAGTTCCTGCTCTAGGGTTATGATATTGGTAATTACAGAGTGAATCAATCTTTTCTCAGCAGACAACTCATTAACTTGAAGTCCTCGTTTGCTGAGGGTCCCTAGGCTGCCAATAATCCCTAATTTTTTTTCCAAGGGATGAACTCACTAAGCTTATGCCCTGAGTTGGGACAATCCAGCAATTCGACCAAAAGCTCTTCAGAAATTGTGATTTTGATGCCTTTGACATACCCTACTACTGAGTTTCCAGCAGAGACTTCCAATGAAGCATAAAAGATCTGACTGCATCGGCAACAAATGGCTCAGAAATCTGACAGATTTTGGTCCAACCCATAGCATTCAAAGTCTCTTCTACCCAAGACAGATTTCCAGATAGGTGAGAAAACTCTCAACTCCTTTCCAGAGCAATGGAATCTTAGCAAGGCGTTGGAGTTGGTCTGGGGTCAACTGGACAGACTCTTGTGCCCTAAGGGAAGCCATCTAGATGATAGAACAAAAGAGACTCAGGAAACCTTCAAAGGAGAGAAAGAAATGATCAGTAGAGATGAAAGATCCTACCTTTCTTCCGAGAGGTGAGGTTTCAGATGGTTCCTGGAAGGTCCTTCGCCGGAGTACAGTGAAGGCGCGAAGAACGCAAGAAGACAGTGAGTCGAAAGAGGATTTCAAACGGGTGTTTTGAAAGGTAGAAGGGGTTTACTTACATAGAGAGGGAAAAGTAACTGGCGCTTGATTTCAGGATGAAGGGACGCGATGATTGATTTGACCGTTTAATTACGAAGGGACGCGCCTTAAATGAGGTGTCAGTTACCTCAAATAATTAATTAAAACAAATTATGAATAGTAAGCGTCGTTTTAAAATATCTTAATGAATCGAATTAGGTATTTGACTGCATCAGTCGAATACATCATTATAACATGAATCGAATGCATCAGTTCTTCATGAATCGAATGTATAAGTCGAATGTAGGACTTAGCGATTTTCAGGATAGTTTTTCCACAAACAGTTCACAGAAATTCTTATCAATGCAATTCGAAACACTACTTTAGGAGTTTAATCAGGGTTGCACATACCTATTTCTCTTCTTATTGAAGTAAACCTATCTTCAGGGAGAGGTTTTGTAAAATATCTGCTAATTGATTTTCTGTAGAAACAAATTCAAGAGAAATATTTCCATTGCTTACATGGTCCCTGATGAAATGATGTCTAACCTCAATATGCTTGGTTCTTGAGTGCTGGATTGGATTCTTTGTTAAATTTATAGCACTTGTGTTGTCGCAAAGCATTGGAATATCTTGAAGCTGATGACCATAGTCTTCTAATTGATGCTTGATCCACAAGAGTTGAGTACAGCAACTTCCAGCTGCAATATATTCAGCTTCTGTAGTGGATAAAGCCACTGAATTCTGCTTTCTAGAAGACCAAGATATCAAACAACCTGCAAGAATTTGACATGTACCACTGGTGCTTTTTCTATCCAATTTGCATCCAGCATAGTCAGCATCACTATAACCAATCAACTTGAAATCAGAACATCTAGGATACCATAGACCTAAGTTACTAGAATTAATAAGATATCTGAAAATTCTTTTTACTGCAAGAACATGAGATTCTTTTGGATCAGCTTGGAATCTTGCACAGACAAACACTAAACATTATATCTGGTCTACTTGCAGTGAGATAGAGCAGTGATCCTATCATTCCTCTATAGGTCTTTTGGTCTACCTTTTTGCCAAGAGGATCACTGTCTAACTTAATGCCTGAGCTCATGGGTGTTCCTAAGGGCTTACATTTGTCAAAGCCATACTTAGTCAGTAGATCTGAAATGTATTTGGTTTGACAGATGTGAGTTCCTTCTTTGGTTTGCTTGATTTGCAATCCAAGAATAATTAAGTTCACCCATCATGCTCATTTCAAACTCACTTTGCATCAAATTTTCAAAGAATTTGCAGAGTGATTCATTAGTAGAGCAAAGATAATGTCATCAACATAGATTTGTACAATTAAGATTCCATCTGAAAATTTCTTTATAAATAGGGTGCTATCTACTTTTCCTCTTATAAAATCATGTGATATAAGATACACTTAATCTTTCATACCAAGCTCTTGGTGCTTGTTTCAGACCATATAGTGCTTTCTTTAAACGGAAAACATGATCAGGATACTTACTATCTTCAAACCAGGTGGTTGCTCAACATATACTTCTTCTTTAATAAAACCATTCAGAAAAGCACTTTTAACATCCATCTGAAATAAATTGATATTAAGAGAGCAAGCATAAGCCAATAAAATTCTGATTGCCTCTAATCTAGCTACTGGAGCATAGGTTTCATCAAAGTCTATGCCTTCCTCTTGGGAATATCCTTGAGCTACAAGTCTAGCTTTGTTCCTAGTTATTACCCCTGATTCATCCATTTTATTTCTGAAAACCATCTGGTTCCAATAACTGGATGATCAGTAGGTCTAGGCACAAGGGTCCAAACTTCACTACGTTTGAACTGATTAAGCTCTTCTTGCATAGCAAGGATCCAAGATTCATCACCCAGTGCATCATTGATTGTCTTAGGCTCAACTTGTGAAACTAATGCAGAGAAGTCACAAGGAATTTGCATACCTCTTGTTCTTATTCTGGATTGAGGATCACCTATTATGTTTTCTCTAGGATGGTCCCGATGGTACCTCAAATCTCTAGGTAGTCCTTCTTGTGATTCTTCTTGTTGTTGAAGATTTCTAATGGAGGATCTTCTACTTCTTCTTCTTTCCTTCTTCAGAGAAGCCTTCTCAAGATTCCTGCAGAGATCATCAACACATTCTTCTTCTTCTCCTTCTATCTTTTTGATGGAAGGGTTAGTTTCATCAAATATACATGAACTGATTGCTCTATTGTTAAAGTTTTTCTATTAAATACCTTATAGCCTCTAGGTTTTGAAACATATCCTAACAGAAAACCTTCATCACTTTTAGCATCTAATTTTCCTATTATCCTTACCATTATTTAGATAAAACACTTACAACCAAAGGGTCTGAGATGGCTGATATTTGGCTTCTTATCCTTGTATAGCTCATATGGTGTTTTCTTCAGAATGGGTCTGATCATGCATCTGTTGATGATGTAGCAAGCTGTATTTACTGCTTCTGCCCAGAAGTATTTTGGTAGATTATACTCATTTAGCATTGTTCTGGCCATGTCCAACATGTTCTGTTCTTTCTTTCTTTCTGCTACTCCATTCTGTTGGGTGTTCTTGGAGCTGAGAATTGTGTTCAATTCCATTTTCTTCACAGAACTCCATAAATCTTCATTTTTGAATTCACCACCATGATCTGACCTGAGACTTGTGATCTGAATTTCTGATTTTTCTGAACTATTCTGCTGAATTTCAGAAATGCTTGAAAAGCTTCAGATTTGGCTTCTAAAAATGATACCCAAGTATACCTTGAATAATCATCAACAAGCACATAACCATATAATTTCCACCAAGACTGACTGTCCTCATTGGTCCAAACAAATCCATGTGAATTAGTTCCAATGGCTTGGAAGTTGTAACAATTGTTTTAGACTGAAAAGAGGTCTTGGTCTGCTTTCCCTTTGCACAGGCTGAACATATTCCATGTTTTCTGAGCTTCAATTTGGGAAGACCTTCAACCAAATCATGCCTTATCAATTTCTTGATTACTGAAGTGCTAGCATGACCAAGTCTTCTGTGCCATAGATCAGACTCATCACTTTTGGTAGTGGCTAGACACAGATTTACTTCTTTTAATTCTGCTAGTTGCAATGTGTACAAATTCTTCACTCTTTGTGCTTCAAAGACAATCTTGTTATCCTTCTGAATTATACACTTGTCATTCTGAAAACTTACTAAGTGCCCTTTATCACATAGTTGACTAATACTGATCAGATTGTGCTTCAAACCTTCTACATACATAACATCTTCAATTAGGTTCTTTTCTTTAGTACCAATTGTTCCACATCCTAGTACTTTTCCTTTTCCATTATCTCCATAAGTTACTTGACCATTCTTCTCTAAAACTGGTGAAAAGCTTCCTATCTCCTGTCATATGCCTTGAGCATCCACTATCCAAATACCATTTGGATGCCCTCAGCTGACCCTGCAAAATAGGCTAAGTTGTAACTTTTGGTACCCAAATTTTCTTGGGTCCATGATGGTTAGTTTTAGGAATCCATCTTAAATGTCTAGTGGTGCATGTGCTAACAGTGTGTCCTAATTGATTGCAATGAGTACAACACAAATTGAAAGCATTTTTCTTCTGCACATTGTTGCTGAACTTCTGTTTCGGTTTGTAGTTATGCTGATTTACCTTTTTGGATTTTTTATGTTCTTTTCTGCTACAAATTTAGGTGTTGGATATACTTCAGGATAAATAATTTCTTCTACATTATGTGGAGGTGTGTATCCTAATCCATATTTCTTTTTACTAGACCTAGAACCTTTAATTCTAATAAATAGTGAGGTTTTGCAATTAGAAATTTTTTCAATGGTAGCTTTCAGATAGTTGTTTTCTTCCACTAATTTTTCTTCATTCTTGAGTAAGTTTAGATTTGATTCTAATTCTAGAATTTTGTTATTTATTTTTCAATCTTCACAAAGTAACTCATTAGCTCTTTTGTTTCATTTAGATTTTGGTTTAATCTTTCTGCTTCCTTTTTAAGAAAGGTATTGCTCTTTTCTTGGTTTATTAAATTTAGCTTCACTATCTTTATTTGTTTTACCACTGATTTGTATTTTTCATAAAGTTCATTAAATGCATCTTCAATGTTATCAGAATCAGATTCAGAACAGAAGTAAAAGATGTTTCTGAATTTACCTGTTCTAGTCCTGCCATGAGGGCTAGATTTGCCTTTTCTTCTTCATCAGATTCCGAGCTGGAAGATTCTGAGCTGGTAGCATCTTCATTATCCCAAGTTGCTGCCATAGCCTTCTTCTTGAATCTTCTGAACTTCTTTTCTTTTCCTTTCTCTATCTGATTTGTCTACTTGGTCCTTCTTCTTGAGTCTGGGACATTCAGATTTGTAATGCCCTGGCTGATTGCATTCATAACATGTAGGTTCCTTCTTCTTGTCTTTCTTAAGAATTTCCTTGACCCAAATTTCTTTTCTTAGCCAAGATTCTTTGCAGCTTCCTTGAGAGCATAGCCTCATCATCACTGTCATCTGATTTTCTTTGGAGTCTTCTCTGCAATCTTCAAAGCATTTGAAATTTTCTTTTTCGAAGAATTTTCAGAGAACCTTTCCATGTTTATTTCATGTGCCATAAGGGATCCTATTAACTTATCAATGGTTAATTGTGTTAAATCATGTGCTTCCTCTATGGCTGTGACTTTAGGAGTCCAAACATTGGTTAGGGATCTTAATATCTTTCTAACAGTTTCTTCATTTGTCAGATTTTCCCTAAAGCACTCAAACCTACAATTATATTTGAAAATCTATTGTACATTTGAGTAATATTCTCATTTGGAAGCATTTTGAATTGTTCATACTGATACAAGTATGTCTATTCTAGTTTGTTTAACCCTATCTGTACCTTCATATGTATACTTGTAGCTTATCCCACATTTCTTTTGCTGTTTTACAGGCTGATAATCTATTAAACTCTCTTTTAGATAAAGCACAACATAGATAATTTTTTGCTTTATAATTTAAAGACATATTTCTTTTGTCAGCAATAGAAAGAGCACCAGAAGAGGATTCTGCAAGGACTTGAAAATCACCTTGTTCTATTACCTGCCAGAGGTCGAAGTCAGTACCTCTGATGAAGCATTCCATCCTCATCTTCCAATATTGATAATCTTCACCATCAAAGAATGGTGGCCTTGTAACGATTGGCCTTCATAGTTGTGAGCTTCAGATGCCATTTCTTCTCAAATCTTTTTGGGATTCTTCTGAGAAGACCTCGCTCTGATACCACTTGTTGGATCGAAATGGCAAGCAAACAGTCCTAGAGGGGGGGTGAATAGGACTTTTGACCTTTTAAAATTTCTTCTGAAAATCACAGCACTAAATAAACAAGTTAGTACTCAAAGTGATGTGTGTGATTCAAGTGTAGACTTGGCGGAAACAATCACACAAGAAATTGGACACAGATTTTATCCTGGTTCGGCCCTTCCCACATGGAAGTCCTACATCCAGTCCTCAAGCCACCACTTGAGATTTCACTAATCTGCCAATGAATTTGGCCTTCTCTCACCCTTGAGAGGAATTACACACCCACTTGCTCCCAAGCAAGTCTTCCCTATACAGGGTACAACAAAGCCTTTTCACCAAGGCCTTCCCTACACAAGAGGGGCAAAGTGCAGAGAAAGACTTCTGCACAAATACAAGAAAATTTGACAGTGGTGTGTTTGCCTCAAAATTGAGCACAAACACACAGACTTCAGATGGATACAACAGATATAGAATTGACTCTAAATCCTATCTGAAGTAAAAGGGGTGGACTAAAAGAATTGAAACTGAGTACAATTGCCACCCACAAACAGAAATTCTCCACAAATTTTCTGAACACAAGGAAGCTCTCAGAGGAAGTCAAGCATGAAGACTTTTGAGAGAGCTTGAGGAATTCGAATGGCTCTTTCAGGAGAATGGACTTGAATGCACTTTTTGGATTCTCACTTCAAGGATGATCTATCTGTGTCTCTCTGTATATCTGTCTTTTTCTCTTGAGCTCCTTTTATAATCTTCAAAAATATGACCGTTTGAGAGGATGACCGTTGGAGCTTTGTGGCCTGTTTGCAATATAGCCTTTGAGGAGGAATTCTGGGATCCTTTAGGTCTTGAAGAGATTGTCCAATAGGCCTTCAAGTATGCTTCTTCCCGAGGTCTTCATTTTGTTAACAGCTAGAAGATAAGCTCTTGTAGCAAGTAGCTGAGGGAGAGGCTGCTGAACACATGCTCAATAAATGCCTGTTGCAAGGACAAGACACAAGAGAAAACGTATCTCCATACCCTTGAGGTAGGTGGTCAGAAAAATTCAGTACAAGGCATGGAACCTAGTACCCACAAGTATTACAGACAGCAGACAGATAGACAAAAAGTTAAGTATGGGTCTGTCATGGTAGGTGAGATGGTCAGATGCCATGCGTCTGAATTTTACATAAATGCTATGTGTCTTGTGAAGCTAACAATAAGGCAAGGTAGGACATCAGACTGAGGATTTCAAGGAGACACTTTTCAGAACATGTTTAGCACAGGATAATTAATTTAGAAGCTGACATGTCAAATCCTGTCAGAAATATAATAATAATCTTCGAAGTTTGCATACAACAATCCTCCTATTGATTTGCTTAAGATAACAAACTGATTTGATGATCTTCATATAGTCATAGAGCTGACAAGTATAAAATACAAGTACAGAATTCAGTGTAGTTGAATGTGAACAGATGAGTCGATTGAAGGAGTAAAGTGTTCGACTCATGAGTGATCATGGTGATTCGACTACAATAGTTGAGGATTTTTGTTTTTTGAGTAAACTGAAAGCCGTCGAATACAAAGGCATTCGACTATAAGAGCGAAGTCATCAGTCAATCTTAAGAAAAACATTCGACTGTAAGAGTCGAAGACATCAGTCAAATCACAAAGAAAAAGACATTCGACTGTAAGAGTCGAAGTCATCAGTCGAATCACAAAGAAAACATTCGACTGAAGAGTCGAAGTCATCAGTCGAATCACAAAAAAGCATTCGACTGTAAGAGTCGAAGTCATCAGTCGAATCATTAAGAAAAGACTTCGACTTAACTGTAAGAGTCGAATCATTAAGAAAAAGACATTCACTGTAAGAGTCGAAGTCATCAGTCGAATGGTATGTAAACGATGGGACAGAAAAATTCGATTCTGACTGCTATTCTGAAGGAGTCGAATATGGTAGTCGGATTCAGTATGCTGAGAGATAGTTGTGGCCTTAGAAGATTTTGAGGATATGTTTCTTAAAAAGCTTGTGGTATAAATAATATACATATTTAAATATTTGTCATAGCAAAACATAGTTTTGAATAAAACTCAATTTCTTAGAGGTAGTTGCTCAACAGCTTCTGTTGGTTTGGCTGGTGCGTTCTGGAGGGTTTTCCCAGAACGGTGCCTTGGTGGTTCTGGTGGAGGTTTCTATGACACCCCGAATTTTTTATTCTTTTTATATGGTGATAGGATATTCACTTGTTGTGTGCATAGCATGTGTAATTCATTGTGCCTACTATAATTTGATTTTCTCTTGAGCATATGCATGCACATATATATATATAATATATATATATATATATATATATATATGATAATTCATGTGGAAATGAGCATTAGTTAAATTGAGGTGTATTATGAATACTAAGAATCTCAGACTTAGATACTTGAATAATATTATGCATGTACTATCTAAATATTGAAGAATATCCTATACTACCTATTTCATGATATTGTGTGAGAGTGTATGAAGTGCTATGTTATGTACGTATGTATGTTATCTTCATGTGATAATTGTATACCTAATTCTACATACATAACACCTTGGTATACTTATGTATGCATGTGTATGTTTAGTTGTTTGTAAACGTTGTTCATTTGCATGGTGTAGTTATGTGTACATTGTACTTCGTACATTGCATGTACATATAGAGCGCAAGTATGGTAGGTGTATTTAGTAGTGTATATTATAATTCTATACTCCTCATGGACGTACATGCATGTATTTTATGATATTTAGGTGAGAATAGGCAATTAGCTAAATTGTGCATATTGTGCATATTAAGGATCCCATGCATATAGTACTTAAGTAATGTTGTGAAAGTTACTCTAATTACCGGTGCACATGTTGTATCTATCTATTCATGCATAATGTACCTAAGTATGTTACATCCGTGTGTGTATACTATATGTATGTCAAATCAGTGTATGCATGCAAGAACTATTTTTTTGAATAGATTATTCTATCTAACTTATTCATATTGCCTCCTAATGATTGTGAAGCCCTCGCAATTCTTGTCATTTATTTTGCCGTGTGTTGAGTCACGCTTATGTAAAACATCATGTACACATAGGTAGATATCTACGTATGTATTAGCTAGTTGTATTTATGTATGCATGTGTTAAATATATGGTAATATGGTTTGAATGCATGGGTGATAGTGTGTATACTATGTTACATACATTGTATGTATATATGGATAAGTTGAACATGATTTCTGCATGTTTTTAAGTTTCTGGCCGAAGGGCCAATTGGCGTCAACATGGACGGACGTCCATGAGAGTCGGCGTCAATATCGATGGACGCCAATTCTTATATAACCGTCCAGAGATGTGGACGTTTACTTCTCTGACATGCATGCAATGCAGACCCCGGAATTTCGGTGGCAAGCAAGCCAGCCATTGGGGAGATGTCCCCAACGGCTATCAGGCCTTCACATCACCCCTCCGGTTATCCCAACCCATTCTCCTATAACAAACCCCTTTTGCAACCCCAAAACCCTCTCTTGACTCTTTGCAAAGAGAAGGAAACCCTAGCTGAGAACAAGAGAAAACCTGAAGTTTGTGGCCTTTGATCCATCGACTGGAGGTGTTCCCCAAGGAGCTACAATGTCTGGAGGACAGCCAATACATCCAAGAAGGGATCCCAACTCCGAGGTGCCATCTACATCGATAGGAGAAGAAGATCGAAGGAGTTTCTGAGCACCTCTTTGGCAGGGCCGAAAAGGGCTTCATCATCATATTCTGATCTTTGTAGATTTTTTTGAGGCAAGTAAACTCTAGACCTTCAGCTTGTGCATGTCCCCTAAGTCCTAGGAAAATTTGTGGGTTTTTATCGTGTCCTGGAGCCCCCTATTCTTCTTGTATTTGGAGCTCGGTCTGTCTTTTGCACAGACAGGAACTCGACGGCAAGATCACTTGCCGCCAAGTTCTTCTATTAGCGGCCATCGATACTGCCGTTAATATCCTTTAAACGGCCAGACTACGCCGTTAAGTTCCTCAGGACAGAACAGTGAGCTGTTCTCCTCCTCCTATATGATAAATTTCGATGTTTTTTTGCATGAGGATATATTGTAAGCACTATATGTTATGTAATATGGTTAATGGAGTGTGTTTGAGAGACTTTTATATTTTTTCTGTGATTTATCTAAATTGTTAGATTTATGTGAATGCATGTGAAATAAGAACATGGTATGGTAGCTTACTGTTTGCATGATCCATGTGTAATTAGACTTCCATAAAATTTCTAGATGAGGTAAATGCATGTCAGTCCATGTCTCGAAAATTTGGGAATTTTCCCATAATATGAACTGGTTAAAATTTTTGTATTAGAAATAGATAGCATGCCTAGAATGGTTTAAGACTCCGGAAAATTTGCATGTTTGCAAAAAATTTGGGGAAATTTCTGTGACATTATGAATGATAGGTATAAGACTTGTGACAGTCAATATGAACATTCATGTTATGTTCCATGATAAATTGAATTATAAATGGCATGAGATTGAATGTTTTAATTTCTGTAAATGTAATATGATTCAAAAAATATGAAAATTTGCATGTGTGATCATAACCTGAAATAATTCTGTTGTTAAATTCTCATGTTAATTGGATAACTGTAAAGTGATCTATGAAATTTCCACGCGAAAATAAGTGTGCCACGCATGCTAATAACATGGTTGATTATGTATGATTCAACCTGATTAGTGTAAGGTACTGAATTTTGATTTCTATTAACAGTAGTATCATGTTAGGGTTAACTGAGACATGTTGAATTTATGGATGAAACATATAAAATGATTCAACAGAATAAGTAAAACAAGTGAATAATGTGTGAAAATGCGATAAAGTGAATGTAATGTGTAATAATTGGGCCAAATGACACGGATACCCTAGGGGCCTCGAGAGTTGTACATAGAAAAGTCCTATGGAAAACTCTATGTGTGAAAAGTTCATCCTAAAGGCATTAGGGGAATCCCGGAGGTGGACAAGTACCCTGGATAGGGTGGAGAGGGCTTCTCCCGGTCTGCGCGCAGTTACCAAGATTCACCACTGTATTGCCTAGGGGTGTTATGTGATTAGAGTTGTGTGTTATGTGTTATGCGTTGTGTTATGCGATGAGTTATGAGAATGAGATATTTGTTAGTGTCCTCTACTGGTGTTAGGACTATGTGTCATGGCAATTTGTTTTAAGCAATGAAATATGAATAAAGAGTGAAATGATTGTGAATGTGGCACATGGTGAGTGCAAATGATATGATATGTGATAAGAGAAAACAAGAGTAAATGATATGATAATTATGTAAATGAGATGTAGGGAGAGTTTATGCAAATGAGAGTGTGCTTGCATGTGAAAACTAGTTTATTAGCATGCTATGTTTATGTTTTCCATATGTCAATAGCTCAATTGAAATGCCATGCTTAGTATCATATTATGTAGGTTACAATTCGTCATGTAATGGTGTATGTGAGTAAACTTAGACAACCATGTTACTTATGCAACACAAAATATGAATATGTAGACTTGTCGAGGGGATACGATAATATGTGATAATTATAGATCCATGTATTGAATGTGATGCATATAAGAACAGCAAGTAAAGTGTGATTATGTACATGGTGCATGCATGAATAATACTTGCATTCCATGCTAGTTAAAGCTCGATTAGTATATAGTTTCATGCTTAAGTGTTTATTGTTGCTAAATGGATTTACCATGTTTTAACCTTCGATTCATGCTATAAAAATGTGGAGCTATGTGCATGTGATTTCATTATGTTAAACAGCAAGTGAATTGCTCATTAGATACAAAAAGTGCACGTGAAAAGAAAGTAGTCATCATGCTAGCTTGTTTTTTTCCCTTGCTCAAATTTATGTTTAGGGATAGAGACATCTATGGAATGAAAAAAATGTGTGGACGAATCATGCTACATGTTAGGTGTAGGAATTTGTACATGTGTATGATGTAATGCTCATGATTTAGAATAGAAATATGATAGACTAAGCATGCTCTGTGAATATAATATGTGTGCTAGTTTGAAGTAAGGACCATGTGTACCTTTTGATTTGATGATAGTGTGCATCTCTTTAATGTTAATGGCTTAGAATGAGTGTGACATGTTTAAGTTAATCTTTGGTTTGCTTTCTGAGTCTTTGGACTCACTCTTGCTTCGGCGTACAGGTTGACAAGTATCGCGTACTAGGAAGCTTAGTAAGGATCGCCTTTTAGAAGACTATTTTGTGGAGCCGCTACTAGTTGTACTTTTCTTTTCTCATAACATGAAAGGAATTATTGTATGGACAATATTTGGACAATGTAGTTCTTTTATCTTGTATTATGTGGCCATTGTCTTTCAGTTCGCTATTTAGATTGTGGAATGTGTGTTGGTGATGGATTAAAAGTTGAGTTCTTCATTTTATTCCGCTGTATTCTATTTCTATCCAAGTACATATCAACCTATCGACTAGTGTTGGGTACATGTCCCACTGTGACGACGCCCTTTATGCCGATGGGGATTGGTATAATCGTACCGGTATGAAGAGGTCGTTACAGGTTCTCCCAGGACCCTTGTTTGCTTTGCAGTTCTGCTGGCTGCAGTATCTTCTCTGATGGTCCTGTTGTTTGGTCGTTGGTTGTGCATTATGGTGAAGGTTCTTCCGGATCGCCCTTTTCGCTTCTGGCGGAGGTTCTTCCCAGGAGTGCTCTGTGTTCGTTTTGGGCCACCGTTGTGTTGACCCTGTGGTTTGAAGTGTGTCGTTCGGTTAGCTGCGTTCTGGTGAGGTTCTCCCAGGACGGCTCTTGGCTCTTTTTGGCGGAGGTTCTCCCCAAGCTGCCTTGTGTTTGCTTTGGTCGTCGCTGCTCTCTCTCTCGGTGGAGATGAGCTATCGTCGTTGCCCGTTGGACTGTCTGTGTTATAGTCTGCCTGGGCGTTGTTCCGTCAGGCGTTGTGCGCTTGGCCGTGTGTCTGGCCGTTGCGTTGGCCAGCTTGTCTCGTTAGTTGTTTCCAAGTTTCTCAATTGTGCTGGTGGACTTTGTGTGTCCCCATGGCTCTATGGTTCGTTTTGTTTTCTGCGCCCGCGTGCTCTCCCACAGATGATGGGCTGGTGGGTGTAGTGGGTGTTTGGCTGCTGTGCTTCTTGTGGCAGCGTCAGTCTTGCGTTGTGGTTTTCCCTCTCACGTATGGGAGAGACTCGTGTTTGTTGTCCTCTTCCTCTGCTTTCCGTGTTGCTCGGGTGGTGATGCTCTAAATGTGGTGTTGTGTTGCCAGGGTGCCATCGTTGCCAACTTCTGGTGGAGTCATCTTCCCTTGAGTTGTTTTTGGGTTGAGCTAGTTGCTTCCCTCGTGTGATGCCCTGAAATTTTTTCTTTTCACTTATAATTTGTGCATGTGCATTTGATTGTTGCAAGTATGGTAGGTGTGTTTAGTAGTGTACATTGTATTCTATATTCCTCATGAATAACATGCATGTATTTTTATGATATTTAGGTGAGAATAGGCCATTAGCTAAATTGTGCATATTGTGTATATTAAGAATCCCATGCATATAGTACTTAAGTAATGTTGTGCAAGTTTAATCTAATTACCGGTGCGCATGTTGTATTTATCTATTTCATGCATAATGTACATAAGTATGTTACATCCGTGGTGTATACTATAATATGTCAAATCAAGTGTGTGCATGCAAGAACTATTTTTGTTGAATAGATTATTCCTAGCTAACGTAATTTATTGCCTCCTAATGATTGTGAAGCCCTCGCAATTCTTGTCATTTATTTTGCCGCATGTTGAGTCACGCTTATGTAAACATTATGTACGCAGAGTAGATATCTACGTACATATTATCTTAGTGTACTTATGTATACAGTGTATGTCTAGGTATAAATATTGTTGATTTCATGGTGTATTAATATGCATGTTATACCTTATATTGTATGTATATACATAGTGTAATATAGTTCTTTGCATGGTTTGGTGTTCTGGCCGATAGCATATTGGCGTCAACATGAGTGGACGTTTATGATAAGTAAACGTCCATATCAATGGACGTCAATTGTATGTAGACGGCCAGCTTTGTGGACATCTATTTCCCTAATTTTCTGTGCACTGCAGAACGTAGAGAGCATGAATTGGGCTAGCTCCCTGATTGGGGAGTCACCTACGTCTGTCCCATCACCTGTGCGCCAAGACCCATGCTCAACTTATAAAACTACCTTCCCTAGTGACTAGAAGAGCCCTCTTGGCTCTTGCAAAGTGAAACCTTAGCTGTGAGTGGGAGCATGAGAGAAAACCTGACTTCGGGAGCTCAGATCCGTTGATTGAAGGCATCTTCTGGAGATCTACCACGACAAGGAAAAGTCCAAGCATAGGAGAAAACTTCCCCGGCGCTGGACTGCAGCCTACAACCCCCTAGACCCGGAGCCAAGGAGTTTTGGAGGCTTCTTAGACTGCCCAAGAGAGCTTCTTTCGCCATTTTGATCCGTTTGGAGATTTTTCTAAAGGCAGTAAACCCTAGATCTTAAGCTTGTGCATGTCCCCTAAGTCCTAGGTATTTTGTGGGTTTTAATTCGTGTTCTGGAGCCCTACATTCTTCTTTCTTTCCAAGCTCGGTCTGTGTTTTTACACAGACAGGAACTTGACGGCAAGATCCCTTGCGTTAATATCTTGTGTCGACAACATGCGATGATGCCGTCAACCTCTGTGAACGGCCAGACCTTGCCGTTTAGTTCTTAAGGACAGAACAGTGAACTGTTCTTCCCTATATGATTAACTTCCGAACTTCTTCGCATGAGGATATAGTGTAAATTTTATATGTTATGTAAATTAGCTAATAGAATGTGTTGTGAGATTTTTAGGTTTTTCTGTAATTAGTATGAATTGTTAGAATTATGTTAAATACGTGTTTGAATGCTCTTTAATGTGGTAGCTTCCTGATTACCTGATCTATGTTGTATTTGAGTGCCACATAATTTGTGGAGGATGTGTCTACACCTCAGTCCATGTCTTGAGAATTTTGGAATTTTCCCATGACCATGCAATATACTGTAATTTCTGTATTGAAAATAGAGAATACATGTAGGTTATGTTGAAAATCTCAGAAAATTGTATGACGCAAGATATTTCGGGAAAATTTTCTATGGTAATATGAATGTTAGACACAGGTTTGTGAACTGTTAAATTCGATTCTAGCATTTTGAGTCCATGTTAACTGATTTATGAATAGCATGTAAATGAGTGTTTTATTTTCTATAAATCCTGCATAACTCAGAACAATATGAAAATTTGTATGAATGATCTGAACCCTTCAACAAGTCTGTGGTTAAATTCTCATATGATTTTGGGAACAGAAAGTAATATTCATGTAAATTTCAC
The DNA here is from genome assembly GCA_014218235.1 of Colocasia esculenta. NCBI lineage: Eukaryota > Viridiplantae > Streptophyta > Magnoliopsida > Alismatales > Araceae > Colocasia > Colocasia esculenta. The sequence continues at coordinate 40,477 of JACBKR010000371.1, forward strand.
TTGAAAATAGAAATTAAAGTGTGACCCTTGAGATGATTTACTTGCTGATTGATCTCAGTATGATTGGGATAATTTTTCTGAGTGTTTAAATCTTGTAACAGTAGTATCATGTTGGGTTAACTGAGACATGTGGAAGTTATGGATGTAACATATAAATGCTTCAACAGAATAAGTAAAACCTGTGAATAATGTGTGAAAATGCGATAAAGTGAATGTAATGTGAAATAATTGGGCCGAAAATGACACGGCTACCCTAGAGGCTTCGAGAGCTGTACATAGAAAAGTTCCTATGGAAAGATCTATGTGTGAAAAGTTCGTCCTAAAGGCATTAGGGAAATCCTGGAGGTGGACAAGTACCACTGGATATGGTGGAGAGGGCTTCTCCCGGTCTGCGCAGTTAACCAATTCCCCATTGTATTGCCTAGGTGGTGGGTATGTGATTATGAGTTGTGTTATGTGTTATGTGTTATGAGATGTGATGAGTCGTGTTATGCGATGAGTTATGAGAATGAGATATTTGTTAGTGTCCTCTACTGGTAGTTAGGACTATGTGTCATGGCAATTTGTTTAACAATGAAATATGAAAAGTGTGAAATGATATGTGAATGTGGCACATGGTGAGTACAAATGATATGATATGTGATAAGCGAAAAAAGAGTAAATGATATGATAATTATGTGAATGAGATGTGAGGGAGAGTTAATGCAAATGAGAGTGTGCTTGCATGTGAAAACTAGTTATTAGCATGCTATGTTTATGTTTTCCATATGTTAATATCTCATTGAAATGCCATGCTTAGTATCATATCATGTAGATTACAATTCGTCATGTAATGGTGTATGTGAGTAAACTTAGACAACCCTATTATTTATGCAACCAAAATATGAACTGTAGACTTGTCGAAGGATAGATAATATGTGAATAATTATAGATCCATGTAATTGAATGTAATGCATATAAGAACAGCAAGTAAATGTGATTATGTACATGGTAAATGCATGAATAATATTTGGATTCCATGCTAGTTGAAATGCTCAATTAGTATAAAGTTTCATACTTAAGTGCTTATTATGGCTAAATGGTTTTACCATGTTTTAACCTTCAATTCATGCTATAAATCTGAAGCTATGTGCATGTGGTTTTATTATGTTAAAACACAAGTAAATTGTACAATTAAATACGAAAAGTGCATGTGAAAAGAAAATAGTCATCATGCTAGCTTGTTCTTTTCCCTTATGCTCAATTTTATGCTTTAGTGGTAGAGATATCTATGGAATGAAATAATGTGTGGACGAATCATGCTACATGTTAGGTGTATGAAATATGTACATGTGTATAATGTATGCTCATGATTTAGAATAGAAAATTATAGACTAAGCATGCTCATGTGAATAAATATGTGTTGCTAGTTAAGAGTAGGACCATGTGTACCCTTGTGATTTGATGATAGTGTGCATCCCTTTAATGTTAATGGCTTAGTGCGAGTGTGACATGTTTAAGTTTAAGTCTTTGGTTTGCTTGCTGAGTCTTTGGACTCACTCTTGCTTTGGCATACAGGTTGACAGGTATCGTGTACTAGAAGGAAGCTTAGTGAGGATCGCCATTTAGAAGACTATTTTGTGGAGCTGCTACTAGTTGTACTTTTCTTTTCTCATAATATGAAAAGAATTATTGTATGGACAATATTTAGACAATGTACTTCTTTTATCTTGTATTAATGTGGACATTGTCTTTCTATTTCGCTATTTAGATTGTGGAATGTGTGTTGGTGATGGATTAAAAGTTGAGTTATTTATTTCATTCCGCTGTACTCTATTGCTATCCAGGTAATATCAACCTATCGACTAGTGTTGGGTACATGTCCCACTGTGACGATGCCCTTTATACCGATGGGGATGGTATAATCGTACCGGTATGAAGAGGGTCGTTACAGAGATTGGTATCAGAGTCCAAGGTTGAGACTGTACATGGATAGACCATCACCATCACAATATTGCAAAGTCTTCATAGGGAATTGTCCATATATGTAGAATTTACTAATAATAGATGGAAGATAGTAGGAGATCAGTTAGAATATAGTAACCTAGGTTCTAACTGAGTTACTTATTTTGCAGACCATGACTGGACGTGGAGACGTAGTGCTCAGTCTAGGAGTATGAGCAGAACCGCAAGTTGAAGAATTTCGTGAAAGGGCTTAACCCTCAGTGAGAGCTAAGCTTCTGGAGCTGATTCTCATACCTTGGAAGGAATTCTAGGTGTGGCAACCAAGCAAGAAAGTAGAGCGGGACCTCTCCAAGAGGGGGAGGCAACTCCAAAGGAGGATGTGACCAAGCCATTCCAAAGGCAAGATAAGGAGAAGGAGAAACTCGTGGAAAGTCAGCAATCGACTGTGACCTCAATTAGCAAGAAACCAGCGTGCATCCAGTGCGGGAAGCGTCATGGCGGAACGCATGTTGGAGAAAGGAAGGAAGGTGTCTTAAATGCGGCAGCAAGAAGCATCGGCTTAAGGAGTGTCCGAATCTGAAGACAAAGTTCGCTCCACGAGGTGCTTCATCGACGGTAATAAAGGAGCAAGGAGTAGCTGGTGATGACCTCGGCGACGTCACCACAGGTACTCGATGCGATCTTTGAGGACGAAGATCTTTTTCAAGAGGGGGAGAGTGTGATGCCCTGAAAATTTTTTCTTTTCACTTATAATTTGTGCATGTGCATTTATTGTTGCAAGTATGGTAGGTGTATTTAGTAGTGTACATTGTAATTCTATATTCCTCATGAATAACATGCATATATTTTTATGATATTTAGGTGAGAATAGGCCATTAGCTAAATTGTGCATATTGTGTATATTAAGAATCCCATGCATATAGTACTTAAGTAATGTTGTGCAAGTTTAATCTATTACCGGTGCGCATGTTGTATCTATCTATTTCATGCATAATGTACATATGTGACGACCCAACCAGCAAACTGGCCCAACAACCGTGCCAGTTGGTAGACTTCCCAAGAAGGTCACCCATCCTGGGACTACTCCCACTGAGCACGCTTAACTTCAGAGTTCTTTTCCATCTCGAGCTCTGAAAATGACTAGTCCGGGTTGTTGGTAGTCTACTGATTTAGTCGATTTAACATATTCTTATATGGGGCATTACAATCTACCCCTCTTATATAAGCGACGTCCTCGTCGCTGCTCACATATAGCACACAATCAAACCCCAGGCAGGCAGGATTCTAGAGGTGGCCCCCACAGGCTCAAGAGGTGGCTCCCACTATGTAGCACTTTGCGCCATTATGGCCTCAAGAGGTGGCTCCCATAGCGTAGCACTTTGCCCTGTGTGGCACTTAGTTCTGCACTTCCGGCTGGGCAAGGCTCTGATACAATCTCTGTAACGCCCCTCTTAGACCCAGTACAGTTACACCAACTCACATTGGATCTAGTAGAGGTATTACAGTGGAACGAATCCAACAATTTCAATACAGGTTGAAATATACACAAATAACTATTCAATTCCAATGATAATTAACAGACCATGGAATTAAACACTTGAAATCAGCATTTTATTCAAAAGCAAATCTAATGCATATTAGATAACAATAGTCCAAAGTTTATTACAATCCAATGAGCATGATAAAGGAAATTACATAAGATTCTCACATACAAATTTCACTCAAAAACCCTCTATATCAACTAAGTCTCCACGTCCTCCCGCTCTGAGTCAGTCTGCACTAACTCCTCCGTATCCTGTGGCTCTCCTGAAATGTTAAGCAAGTATGAGTCTACAAGACCCAGCAAATCACATGGAAGACAGTTCAAGATATTAACAGTATTTTAGTTTCAAAACATGGTAGTATATTAACATTCCATTCATTGATATCATATACTTTCTTACTATAGTTCTATGTCCATTGACAATTATTCATTTCATAGTGATACTAACTATTATGAAAATAAAACTGTTTCTCATGTAGCATGGAATTTCTTTGAACAAGTTCACATGTAGGAATGTGAGCATATAACATGTAGTATGTAGCATGTAGAACAATAGACATGTAACTTGTAGCATGTAACAGTAGCATGTAAAACAGGTAGACATGTAACTTGTAGTCATTTTCATATAGTTGCCAAGACATAGCCCACACTAAATTAGAGATCAGTAGTCATTTATCATTCACTTATCACCTAGGCAATGCGGTGATGAAGTCATGGTATTTGCGCAAACCGGGAAAGTCCTTCCCACCTTGACTAGTAGACACAAGTCTACCTCCAGGATTTCAATCCGTTGCCCACGGATTCATTTCTTTACATGTAGGTGAACCATTACCATAGGGGCATCTACGGTGTAGTTCCTTGTAGGAATCTCTAAGATAGCAATGTCTTATTGGCATCATTGTTATAATGCATACACTAGCATATATAATAGATAGTGACATTTCATTTCATACTAATTAACATGAGTCAATGCAATATTTCAAAGTACAACACTTTCAGTTCTGAAATCCTATTTACTGTACAACAGATTTCTATCATGATACAAATTTTCATTCTTGCATTTTCATTCATTTTTATTCAATTTTAAGTGTAATATATGGTTCAGAAATTTATATCAGAACGTACACATGTCTGAAATTCTGAAATTTTGACAGAAATTCGAAATCAGTAATCACAATACACATGCCAAATTTCATAATTTTCTGATTTCTGCAACTATTTTTCATGAAATTAACTCTATTAAATCAACTAACTAACATGGTTTAATATTGAGAAAAGCTCACAATTTTCACATGAAACAGACACATCATATCTATTGCAGAAATCTACACATCAATTAACATGCTTTCTTTTACATCATTGCACTTATCTTATACAATTTAAACCTTCATTATTGTCATGTAATATGCATGTTCATCAATTCATATATATATAGATATTAGAACCTGCACATTACAGAATAGACAGTCCATAACATTATCATACACTATATTACATGGCTGAAATGCATACATTCATAATTTATGCAATTAAGACCCATTCACTCGGATTTCTGGAAATATACAATTCTGGTAAACTTGACGTCAATGGTAAGATGTTTACTATAATCGACGTCCATATACGTTGTCGTTAAGTAATTATAGGCGGCGGCACATAGCGCCGTTAACACAGACTGACGGCGGCACATAGCGCCGTTTACATATAAAAAACAGAAATACATATATATTTCGGGATGAACTAGACGGCAATCGATATTGCCGTTTACATAATATAGGCGGCAATACCCTGACGTCGAGTTCTAAGACACAGAAAAACACAGAAACCTGCATGAAATGACAACGTTTCTAACCCTTCCCGTAGGTTGTTTACATGCTTTAAAAATACGGAAAAATGTTAAATACTTAGTATATATCATATCCTAAACTAATCCCCCATGTAACTTGCCTCAATCCCTCCTATGGAGTGTCGAATCCGAGCTCGAAGAAGCCCGTCTCGCCAGGGAGACAGTTCTTTCCTCCGTCTTCAAGCAGTCCGAAACTCCTCCGATGAAGTTCCTCCGCCTGGATGAGCTTTTGGGCACGTAGTCCTATGATTCTCCTCGGTGTAGATGCCTTCAATCCGCACGAACAAGCACCAGATCGCTCTGCAATCCTTCCTCGGCCCTCTTTCTCTCTTCCAGAACTAAGGCAAAACCCTCTTTCTTCCTGCGAGATCTGGTCTTATAAAGACCTCTCAAGCAAAAGCCAAACCCAACCTGACCCTCGGATCTAACGCCTCGGATCAGCTCATTAAAGCCTTCCCGAAACGGCCGTTTCCTGATCCGGAACGGAAAGCTCAAAAACAGGCAAGTCGACTTAACGTCAATACAGGTTGTTTATCCCAGATATAAACGTCCATCGTTGATGTCGTTTATATTCTTACCCATATTAAAATAATTCAGAAAATATTAAACGTCAATACCTATCGTCGTTAATATCCTATAACGGCATGCGATGTTGCCGCTTACAAGCTTTAACGTCCAATGATCTTGACGCCTAGTTCTACACAGAACAGAAATCAATTTATGCAGAAATAAACACACAATGAACAGAATACATTCAAAGAAATTCTAGGGTACTACATCCTCTCTCCCTTAAATTAATCTTCGTCCTCGAAGATTGAGTTAAGTTACTCACCGAACAAGGACGGATGAAGCTTCTTCATTCTTTCTTCAAGCTCCCACGTTGCCTCTTCACGTGAGAAGTTCCTCCATAGAATCTTCACAAATGGAATGGATTTGATCTTAATTCTTGCACCTTCCTGTCTAGAATCTCCACAGGTTGCTCAGCATAAGACAAATCTGGCTGCAACAGAATCGGCTCATAACTGATCATATGGCCGGATCTCTAACATACTGCCTCAACATGGAAACATGAAATACTGGATGCACCGCTGCTAAAGATGGTGGCAAAGCTAACTGGTATGCCACATTCCCGATCTTCTTCAGAATTTCAAAGGGTCCAATGAATCTCGGATTCAGCTTACCCCTCTTTCCGAATCTTACTACACCTCTGGTTGGCGAAACCTTAAGGAAAACATGGTCTCCAACCTCGAATGCCAAATCCTTTCTTCTTGCATCTGCATAACTCTTTTGACGATCCTGAGCCGCTTTTATTTTCTGCACAATCATCTGAATCTTTGCTGAAGTTTCTTGTACTACTTCAGGTCCAACCAGATGTCGATCTCCTGACTCCTCCCAAACACAGGGGATCTACAGGGTCTTCTGTACAAAGCTTCAAAAGGTGCCATACCTATGCTCGAATGGAAACTGTTATTATAAGCAAATTCCACAAGAGATAGATGGCGCTCCCAATCCCCTTTCCATTCTAAAACACAAGCTCGAAGCATATCTTCCAACGTCTGAATAGTCCTCTCGGACTGTCCATCCGTTTGCGGTGAAATGCCGAACTCAACTTCACTGACTGCCAAAAGCCTGCTGCAAACTCTGCCAAAACCTGGAAGTGAATCTCGGATCACGATCTGAGATAATCGACTTCGGAATCCCATGCAGCTTCACAATATTGCCATGTACAGCCTGGCCAAGCTCTCAACAGACTGCTTCTTCTTCATGGCAAGGAAATGAGCACTCTTCGAAAATCTATCAACGATCACCCAAATGGAATCATTTCCTCTAGCCGATTTAGGCAATCCGGATACAAAGTCCATGGTCACTTGCTCCCACTTCCACTGAGGGATATTTAGCCTCTGCATCAAACCTGAAGGTCGCTGACGCTCTGCCTTCACCTGCTGACAATCAGACACTTTGCCACAACATCAGCCACATCTCGCTTCATGCCAGACCACCAAAGAACGCTTCAGATCCTTATACATCTTCCCACTGCCTGGATGAATAGAGAACTGGGATCTATGAGCCTCCTCTAAAATTTCCTTTCTCAGATCAACATTATTAGGGACACAAACTCTTAAATTCAACTGAATTACATCATCTTCATCTCTGGTGACTCCACTCTTTCCAACCAACTCCTGCAACAACGGATCATCTTTCTGCAACGCAATGACCCGATCAAGAATAGATGATCTCAAAGACAACTGTGCCATGAACGATTTACACAATTGAGGTTCTAGGACAGCTAAAGAACTTGAAACGTCATCTAGCATCTTCCAGTCTTGCCTCATCATCTGTCTTTTCCTGCTCAACGCATCTGCCACTACATTGGCCTTCCTGGATGGTAAGACAGATCAAAATCATAGTCTTTCATGAATTCTATCACCTCCGCTGCCTCAGATTCAACTCCTTCTGCGAGAACAGGTATTTGAGACTCTTGTGGTCTGAGAAGAGCTCAAATCTAACTCCATATAGATAGTGCCTCCAAATTTTCAAAGCATAGACCACAGCTGCTAACTCCAAGTCATGGGTCGTAGTTGCGCTCATGCTCCTTAAGTTGCCTAGAAGCATACGCCACAACTCGACCATCCTGCATCAGAACACAACCAAGCCCAATCTTCGAAGCATCTGTGTAGATAGAGAAAGAATCTACATCATTGGGCAAAACAAGCACTGGCGCTGAGGTCAAACGAGCCTTTAATTCCTGGAACGCCCTTTCACAAGCCTCTGACCACTCAAACTTGACTCTTTCCTTGTCAACCTCGTCAAAGTCGCCGCAATAGATGAAAATCCTTCGATGAATCTCCTATAGTAGCCAGCCAAACCGAGAAAACTCCTGATGTCAGCTGAAGATCTCGGTGTTCCCAATCAAGAACAGCTTCCACCTTAGCTGGATCTACAGACACGCCTTCTCCAGATATAACATGACCCAAGAAATGGACTTCTTTCATCCAGAAGTTGCACTTGCTGAATTTAGCATACAACTTATGCTCCCTCAGGACACTCAACACAATCTTCAGATGCTCTCTATGAGACTCTTCATCGGGCGAATAAATCAACACATCATCAATGAAGACTACCACAAAAAATCCAGATACTGCCGAAAAACTCTATTCATCAAATCCATGAAAACTGCTGGAGCATTTGTCAAACCAAAGGGTAAGACAAGGAACTCATAATGGCCATATCTTGTCCTAAAAGCCGTCTTAGCAGAATCTTCCGGCTTAATTCGGAGTTGATGATAGCCAGAACGCAGATCAATCTTAGAGAATACAGAAGCTCCTCGCAACTGATCAAACAAGTCATCAATACGAGGTAAAGGGTACTTGTTTTTAACAGTTACCTGGTTAAGCTTACGGTAATCTATGCACAACCTCATCGATCCATCCTTCTTCTTCACAAAAAGAACAGGTGCTCCCAAGGCGAAACGCTCGGCCTGATGAAGCCTTATCAAGTAATTCCTGCAGTTGCCTCCTCAATTCCGCCAATTCCGCTGGCGCCATGCGATAAGGTGCAATGGAAATAGGTGCTGTGCCAGGTACGAGCTCAATGCCAAACTCTAACTCCCTTGCAGGGCAAACCCAACAAATCTTCAGGAAAGACATCGCTGAATCTTTAACCACCTCAATATTCTCGACAGAAAGAGCCTTCTTCGAATCCTCGTCACAACCACACTAGCCAGAAAAACCCGAACAACCCTTGCTCAACATCCGAGATGCCTTCAAAGCCGAAATCACAAACTTACCCGACATGACTTGGGTAAAGGGTGAACAAACTCCTCCTTTCCAGGAATCCGAAAAACAATGAGCTTCCGCCGACAATCCATCAGAGCATAATGTCCTCGAGCCAATCAAAGCCCAAGATAGCATCATAATCCTTCATCTTCAGCAAATAGAATCTACCAGGCAAAACTTGCTCCTCAATGCACACAGAAATCGACGAAAAACACTGCTCGGTCAAGATAGTTCCTGCTGGAGTATGAACAGACAAGGGAACCTCCAATTTTTCCGGAACTACCATTCTCCTTAGTCAAGACCTTGGCAAATCTCTCGGAAACAAAACTATGCGTAGCACCGTATCAAAATAGACTCTAGCATGCATTCCCATAATTAGAATTGTACCTTCAGTGACGTGCTCTGCCAACTCGGCCTCGTCTCTAGCCAGGCGAACACTCGGCCGGAGCCCTCGGTCTCCCTGCTGCTCTCGGTACCGTCTCGCTGCTGCTGTGCTGCTGCCGCTGCAGTCTGCTGCGCCATCTTCGGACAATCTCTGATCTTGTGGTTCTTGTCACCACCTCTCAAGCATCTCCCGTAGTCACCCAACACACTCGCCTCCATGACGCTTCCCGCACTGGGTACACACTGGCTTTTCTGCAATCATACCTCCGCCTGGAGTCGGTGCCGCTGCTCTCGCTGGAACCACTGCTCTCTGCTGAAAAACTGGGTCTTCTTCTTGTTATCCTGCCGCTGGAAAGCTGATGCTGGCCTCTTCAAAGAAGCTCTCTTCTCTTCAAGGTAAACTTCCATCTCCGCCTCCTGCATGCAAGCTGCGACAAGGCTTCCTCCATGGAACGATGTCCTAATGCCACTAGCCTCGTCCTCAGGGACGGCTTCAACCCCATGATAAATTTCTTTACCTTCCTCCGCTCATCTGCCACAATGTGAGGCGCATACTTGGACAGCTCCGCAAATCTTGCCTCATACTCAAGTACACTCATGACCCCTGGGTCAATGTCAAAAACTCCTGCTCCATGCGGTCCTGCACGTGCTCTGGAATATATTTCGCCTTGAACAAACGGACGAATTCAGTCCATGCGACCTCCATAGCACCATCCTCAAACTGTGTGCGTAGTACAGAGGACCACCACACATCGGCACGCTCCTGAAAAGAAGGTAAGTACATCTAAGATATATTCCAACCATACCCATAACTCCTTAAAATCTTCTTTACCTGCAGCATATAAGTAGCTAAGGACACTCTCTCCTCTTCCGCACAACGAAGGGCACGAAAGATCTTCTCCGTCTCTCTAAGCCAACTCTCCGCAAGAATGGGATCACTCTCCCCCTTAAAGAAAGGCGGGTCATCCTCCGAAATCTTTCCATCATAGGCATCCTCCAAAAACTGCATCCTGAGCAGGTGCCCGAGCCTACAATCCAAAACATCTCTAAGATGACAACTCTTCCAGTTAACACCTTGATAATTCTTGCAGCTACTGACCTGAACCTGCGCCTGCAATGCCGCTGTAGTCTGAGCCTGAGTCTGCATCGCATGCACTAATCCTTGCATCAATGCTCCGTAGTCTACAGGTGGTGGTGGGGGTGGCAAAGGTACACCAGTCTGGTCCTGAGCCTGCTGATCACCCGCTGACTCATCACCTCGAGCCGGGCCAGCTCCTCTACGTCCACGAGTCGCCATAGTCTGCAAAATAACATCCTATTTAATAACCTATCATTCTACATGATTGGGACTAATTCTTTATGCAGACAAATATGAATACAATTCTGATATTCTATTTATGTACATGTTCAACCTGGATCGCTCTGATACCATTGTAATGCCCCATATAAGAATGTTAAATGGACTAAATCAGTAGACCCCAACAACCCGGACTAGTCATTTTCAGAGCTCGAGATGGAAAAGAACTCTGAAGTTAAGCGTGCTCAGTTGGGAGTTTCCCAGGATGGGTGACCTTCTTGAAGTCTACCACTGGCACGGTTGTTGGGCCAGTTTGCTGGTTGGGTCGTCACAAATGGTATCAGAGCCTTGCCCAGCCGGAAGTGCAGGAACTAAGTGCCACACAGGGCAAAGTGCTACGCTATGGGAGCCACCTCTTGAGGCCATAATGGCGCAAAGTGCTACATAGTGGGAGCCACCTCTTGAGCCTGTGGGGGCCACCTCTAGAATCCTGCCTGCCTGGGATTTGATTGTGTGCTATATGTGAGCAGCGACGAGGACGTCTCTTATATAAGAGGGGTAGATTGTAATGCCCCATATAAGAATATGTTAAATGGACTAAATCAGTAGACTACCAACAACCCGGACTAGTCATTTCAGAGCTCGAGATGGAAAAGAACTCTGAAGTTAAGCGTGCTCAGTTGGGAGTAGTCCCAGATGGGTGACCTTCTTGGGAAGTCTACCACTGGCACGGTTGTTGTGGCCGTTTGCTGGTTGGGTCGTCACAACATAAGTATGTTACATCCGTGAGTGTATACTATATATATGTCAAATCAAGTGTGTGCATGCAAGAACTATTTGTTGAATAGATTATTCCTAGCTAACGTAATTCATATTGCCTCTTAATGATTGTGAAGCCCTCGCAATTCTTGTCATTTTTATTTGCCGCGTGTTGAGTCACGTTTATGTAAAACATCATGTACGCAGAGGTAGATATCTACGTACATATTATCTTAGTGTACTTATGTATGCATGTGTATGTCTAGGTATAAATATTGTTGATTTCATGGTGTAGTAATATGCATGTATACCTTATACATTGTATGTATATACATAGTGTAAATACAGTTCTTTGCATGGTTTTGGTGTTCTGGCCGATAGCATATTGGCGTCAACAGATTGTGGACGTTTATGATAAGTAACGTCCATATCAATGGACGTCAATTGTATGTAGACGGCCAGCTTTGTCGACGTCTATTTCCCTAATTTTCTGTGCACTGCAGAACGCAGAGAGCATGGATTGGGCAAGCTCCCTGATTGGGGAGATGTCACCTACGTCTCTCCCATCACCTGTGCGCCAAGACCCTATGCTCAACTTATAAAACTACTTTCCCTAGTGACTAGAAGAGCCCTCTTGGCTCTTGCAAAGTGAAACCTTAGCTATGAGTGGGAGCATGAGAGAAAACCTGACTTCGGGAGCTCAGATCCAGTGATTGAAGGCATCTTCTGGAGATCTACCACGACAAGGAGGAAGTCCAAGCATAAGAGAAGACTTCCCCGGCGCTGGACTTGGCCTACAACCCCCTAGAACCCGGAGCCAAGGAGTTTTGGGGCTTCTTAGCACTGCCCAAGGAGAGCTTCTTTCGCCATTTTGATCCATTTGGAGATTTTTCTAAAGGCAAGTAAACCCTATATCTAAGCTTGTGCATGTCCCCTAAGTCCTAGGTATTTTGTGGGTTTTAAATTCGTGTTCTGGAGCCCTACATTCCCTTTTCTTTCAAGCTCGGTCTGTGCTTTTACACAGACAGGAACTTGACGGCAAGATCCCTTGCCGTCAATATCTTGTGTCGATGACATGCGATGATGCCGTCAACCTCTGTGAACGGCTAAACCTTACCGTTTAGTTCTTAAGGATAGAACAGTGAACTGTTCTTCCCTATGATTAACTTCCGAACTTCTTCGCATGAGGATATAGTGTAAATTTTATATGTATGTAAATTAGCTAATAGAATGTGTTGTGAGATTTTTAGGTTTTTCTGTAATTAGTATGAATTGTTAGAATTATGTTAAATACGTGTTTGAAATGCTCTTTAATGTGGTAGCTCCTGATTACCTGATCTATGTTGTATTTGAGTGCCACATAATTGTGGAGGATGTGTCTACACCTCAGTCCATGTCTTGAGAATTTGGTAATTTTCCCATGACCATGCAATATACTGTAATTTCTGTATTGAAAATAGAGAATACATATAGGATTATGTTGAAAATCTCAGAAAATTGTATGACGCAAGATAATTTCGGGAAAAAATTCTATGGTAATATGAATGTTAGACACAGGTTTGTGAACTGTTAATTCGATTCTAGCATTTTGAGTCCATGTTGAACTGATTTATAATAGCATGTAAATGAGTGTTTTATTTTCTATAATTCCTGCATAGCTCAAAAAATATGAAATTTTGAAAGGATCTGAACCTTCAAAACGTTGTGGTTAAATTCTCATATGATTTGGGGAACAGAAAGTAATATTCATGTAAATTTCACTTGAAAATAGAAATTAAAGTGTGACCCTTGAGATGATTTACTTGCTGATTGATCTCAGTATGATTAGGATAATTTTTCTGAGTGTTTAAATCTTGTTAACAGTAGTATCATGTTAGGGTTAACTGAGACATGTGGAAGTTATAGATGTAACATATAAAATGATTCAACAGAATAAGTAAACATGTGAATAATGTGTGAAAATGCGATAAAGTGAAATGTAATGTGTAATAATTGGGCCGAAAATGACACGGCTACCCTACAGGCTTCGAGAGTTGTACATAGAAAAGTTCCTATGGAAAGCTCTATGTGTGAAAGTTTCGTCCTAATGGCATTAGGGAAATCCTGGAGGTGGACAAGTACCACTGGATGGGTGGAGGGGGCTTCTCCCGGTCTGCGCAGTTACCAAGATTCACCACTGTATTGCCTAGGTGGTGGGTATGTGATTATGAGTGTGTTATGTGTTATGTGTTATGAGATGTGATGAGTCGTGTTATGCGATGAGTTATGAGAATGAGATATTTGTTAGTGTCCTCTACTGGTAGTTAGGACTATGTGTCATGGCAATTGTTTAAGCAATGAATATGAATAAAGTGTGAAATGATATGTGAATGTGGCACATGGTGAGTGCAAATGATATGATATGTGATAAGCGAAAACAAGAGTAAATGATATGATAATTATGTGAAATGAGATGTGAGGGAGAGTTAATGCAAATGAGAGTGTGCTTGCATGTGAAAACTAGTTTATTAGTATGCTATGGTTTATGTTTTCCATATGTTAATATCTCAATTGAAATGCCATGCTTAGTATCATATTATGTAGATTACAATTCGTCATGTAATGGTGTATGCGAGTAAACTTAGACACCATGTTATTTATGCTACACAAAATATGAACATGTAGACTTGTCGAAGGGATAAGATAATATGTGAATAATTATAGATCCATGTAATTGAATGTAATGCATATAAGAACAGCAAGTAAAGTGTGATTATGTACTGGTAAATGCATGAATAATATTTGGATTCCATGCTAGTTGAAATGCTCAATTAGTACAAAGTTTCATACTTAAGTGCTTATTGTGGCTAAATGGTTTTATCATGTTTTAACCTTCAATTCATGCTATAAAATGTGAAGCTATGTGCATGTGGTTTTATTATGTTAAAACAACAAGTAAATTGTACAATTAAATACGAAAAGTGCATGTGAAAAGAAAATAGTCATCATGCTAGCTTGTTCTTTTCCTTATGCTCAATTTTATGCTTTAGTGGAGAGATTCTATGCTTGAATGAAATAATGTGGACGAATCATGCTACATGTTAGGTGTATGAAATATGTACATGTGTATAATGTAATGCTCATGATTTAGAATAGAAATATGATAGACTAAAGCATGCTCATGTGAATAAAATATGTGTTGCTAGTTAAGAGTAAGGACCATGTGTACCCTTGTGATTTGATGATAGTGTGCATCCCTTTAATGTTAATGGCTTAGTGCAGTGTGACATGTTTAAGTTTAAGTCTTTGGTTTTCTTGCTGAGTCTTTGGACTCACTCTTGCTTTGGCATACAGGTTGACAGTATCGTGTACTAGAAGGAAGCTTAGTGAGGATCGCCATTTAGAAGACTATTTTGTGGAGCTGCTACTAGTTGTAGTTTTCTTTTCTCATAGTATGAAAAGAATTATTGTATGGACAATATTTAGACATGTACTTCTTTATCTTGTATTAATGTGGACATTGTCTTTCTATTTCGCTATTTAGATTGTGGAATGTGTGTTTCGTAATGGATTAAATGTGAGTTATTTATTTCATTCTGCTTTACTCTATTGCTATCCAGGTACATATCAACCTATCGACTAGTGTTGGGTACATGTCCCACTGTGACGACGCCCTTTATACCGATGGGGATTGGTATAATCGTACCGGTATGAAGCGGGTCGTTACACCTCGTGCTGTCGTTTCCTCATGGCACCGTGGGTTGGTGGACCTGTTCGTGCCATTTGCCATCGTGATGGTTTCTTGCTACCTGCTTGGACACTGGGGCATTGGGTCCCTGTTGGTGTAGGGCGAGGTAGTACCGTTTTCTCGTTTGGTTGCAGGTGTGAGTGTTGTTCCTGTGCATTGGTTCTCCGTGGTTGGCTTGCTCGTGCAAGCGTTGTTCCAGTGTACGCTCAATCGTGCCTCGGCTTGTGCCTTGCAGGCCTTTCGCATCATCATTTTGGTGTTTGGCATCTCTATTAGTTGCGATAGAGGTAGTGCTTCCTGCTCTTGCGCTCCAGGGAGTTGCTGCGGTCTTCGCTCCTCGTGTGGCAGAGTCGGGTGCTCCGTGTTTGGGCGTTCTTTTTGGAGCGGAAGTGGTCGTTGTGCTCTTGAAGTCGTCGCTTTCGGGTGCTTCCCTTATGGGTCTCTGGTGGAGAGTCCCCTTCGGTGGACCCTGTGCCATTTCGGGCCGTTGGTGCTGCTGTGTGTGCTGCACCTTGAGCATTTTCTCTGATGCTTCGTGTTGTGTGCCTCAAGGGCTGGGGCCGGCATGGCTTGTTGTGCCTTTCAGGCTTGTGGTCTTTGGCGTGTGGCTTTTGGCGGGTCTCTGGTGAAGAGCCCTCCCCCTTAGCCCGTGGTGTTGTTTCGGCCGCTGGTGCACTTGTGTTGCACTTCGCTTAGTTTTGGTGCTTATGGCAGCACTGTGTGCTCGTGCTCGAGTGTTTTGGATTTGTGCCGTCTGGAGCCTTGGTGCATTGTGTTGTACCTTGGGTGGCTCCCGATGCTTGTGATGGCCCCCTGTGTTGTGTCGTGTGTCTGATCGTGAGCTTTGTGTGTCGTTTACTACTTCGCTCGGTGTTGGAGGCGTTGAGCATTCGCCTCTAGGACACTTTGTGTTGGCCTGCGCCCTGTGGTCATACCATTACCGCTGTGGGGTGGCTGCTTTGCCTTGTCTAGTACCCTATCGGTGGTACGCCAGGCTTTGGTCGTGGCCAGTGTCTTGGTTTCCCTCTCGCTCTGGGAGCGATCGTGTTTGCCTGTGGTACCCTGCTTCGGTTTAGGTCCCTCTGAGGTCGGTGTGTTGTTCTCGACCTCTGTGGTTGTTTCGGTTCCCATGTGGTTGTGTGCCTTTCTGGCGGTTGGCATGTTGGTACCCGCGCTAAGCCCTGTGTGCGTGTGGCGGGTGTGCTGCCAACTCTTCGTTGGTTCTCCGTTGTGCGTGGTGTTGGTGAGTCTGGAAGCCGATGGCGGAGTCTCCTGTCGGTTCGTCCGGTGACAGTGAGGCTTATTGGCTTGCTAGTACTCGACCACATGGTTTGATGACGTTGTGAGGTGCTCGGCTTTGGCTTAACCTCAGACATCTTCTGTGTTTCCGTCGTGGTGTGCCACGTTGTGGAGTGTGTGACTCCTAGTTTCTGTGGCTCCGCGTGCGTTTGGTGTCCCTGTTGGACCATGAGGAAGGTCTGGGTGAGACCTAGCGGTGACAGTGGACGTTGTTCCGTGTGTTGCGGATTCTCTGCGAGCGCGATGTTGCTTTGGTTCTCATCGCTCGCGTGGCTTCTTGGTTGGTTGGTGACCGATGCTAGCTATCGCTAGTAGCGTGAGGCCGTTCCCCTGAGACTTGTGTTGGTTCTCAGGTGTTTCTTGTATTGTTGTCGGCACTGCGTCCTCTGTCGAGTTCGGCTGGCGACAGAGTGGTTTGCTGGTTGGTTGGTCCCCACAGCGGGGTCTGTTGGTGGCTGCAGCCATGTGGTTCACGGCTGGCGTTTTTTGCTGTTTGGGCTGGTTTTGGTGTTGCTCGGCACCTGTAGGGTTGTCGTCCCGATTGGATCCCCACGTGTGGCTGGAGTGAGCCTTGGTTTCTTGGCTTGGTGCTCTAGGTGCGTTGGAGCATGTTGTGAGCCGTTGAGTTTTCGGTTCTGTGCCTCCCGTGTGTTTGGGGCTCGTTGTGTGAGCAGTTGGTTTTTTCCGGCCTTGTATGCTCCGCTCGTGTTTGGTTGTGCGAGTGTTGCCACGAGGAAGTCGCGTTAAGACTTAGTGGCTTTTTCGCACTGGTCTTACGTTTTCTCCCTGTGCTTCGTTTCGTGCCTCGAGATCCTTTGGGCTTGCCCCAATTTCATGGATGAAATTGTTTTCAGGGGGGTAGAATGTAAGACCCGGTTTCCCGGCTTCCGTCCGGTGTCGTGGGATGACTGGCCACTAACGCGTCCAGGCTGGGTGACCCGTTAGTGTCACATCGGGGGTGTCCGACGTGACAGTCATCCGTGTCGCGATGAGCTTGTGGGTCGCATTTTGGTCGCGCCCTGGCTCTCCGTCGCGTCTTCGTCACGCCCGGTCAACGGGTCGCGACTGCTTTATGTCGCTTCGGTCGTCTGACGCCTGTCAGAGTGGCAGGTGTGTCAGTACGGCCTGTCATGTTGTCGCGGCACCCGTGGGGGGCACGTTCTTGTCACAGTCTGTGGACCCGTCGCGTTAAGATTGTTAACGCGACGGGGCGGTCCGTCGCGTTCTCGGGGCCGGGGGCTTAAGGCGCTGGCCGGCTACCCCTTCCCCCTCTCTCTCTTCTTTTTCCCTTCTCCTCTCCCTCCGGCGGTGCTCCGCCCCCCCTCTCCCCTTTGAGTGTTTCAGGCGAGGAGGAGGGTCGTGCGTGGTGCCGTGGCATCGTGGACCTTGCGTCGAGCGAGGAGGAGGTGGCCACCGATGTGAAGGGCCCCATTGGGGTTCGTTTCTCGTGAAAGGTAGGGATTTCTTGTGCCCTTCTCGATCCGAGTGGATTGGGAGCCCCTCGTGCTTTCTAGATAGATTTACGGCTTTCCCCATGCTCCCTCTCCCCCGTGTGTGCTTGTGTGTATCTTCGTGGGCGACCCGGATGAGGATCCCGCTGGTCTGCCTTCCGACTGATGTCGCGACGACTCGGCGCGTCGTGACATCAGAGGAGGCGTCGGCCCCGTCGGGCGCGACCTTATACGCGACGCCGTTGGCAGTTGCGATAAGGCTGTCACGTCGCGCTTCCCGGTCGCGACAGGATTGCTGTCGCAGTGCGTTTCTAGGTCGCGACAGGGTTGCTGTCGCGACGCCTTGCCCGGTCGCAACAAGGGCTATCGCGGTGCCCTTCCCCGTCGCGATGGTGTTGCGATGGCCTTGGGGGTCGCGATAGTACTTGTGTTGCCTCAGGTGTTTCCGTGGCCCGGTTGTGTTCGGTGTGTGCCCCATGGCAAGCCTACGTTCAGCGACCGAAGGTGAACCTTCGTGGCCGTGTCCTCGCAGTGGTGCTAGGAGGGTCGTGTCTATCTATAATCGATTGACCGGCGGTCAATCGATTATTAGCAGAGCGACGGGTTCCTTGTTGTCCGATAGTGTTCCGAGGTTCTATCCGTTCGTGCGTGTTGGTTGGCCGGCGGCCCTCTTAAGGGTCTGTGCGTGCCTCGTGCTTGCTGGGCTTGTCGTGTGTTACAAGCCAGCGGTGCGGTGCGGTTTCTGTTGTGCTTGCCCCGCCTTTCGCCCGGTGCTTGGCACTTGAGGGCTTGTCCCGTTCAGAGGTTGTCTCCATTTCCTGGGACCCCCGTCCTCGTGAGCCTTAGAGGGAGCGTTCGGGGCTACGAGCGTGCTCGAGTTGGCAGTCGACAAAGCGGACTCTGAGCTGAGGGGAAAACAGGTTGGACAGCGGCGCCGAGTCGTTTGTAGAGCTCTCTTTTCTGGTCTGGGACGCCGAGGGGTTTAGAGTGCTTTCCTGGCGCAGACCAGACACTCCTTTGTCTCACTGCCTCGCTCTACGTTGGTTCCGGAGCCGCATAGGGAGGTCAGGCGTGGGGCCGCAGCTTGGCCAGGCTGCGGTGTTGCATGTGTTGTGTGTTCTTGGCGGTTTTGCTCGCTCTTCTTCCGGGAGGTTAGAGTCGAGAGCCGGCTGGCGAGCGAAGAGGGTGCGGACGGCGCGTCCCCTTCTTAGCTGCCAGTGGCGGTGGCTTGGTTGCTGTTGTTGTGACGGCGTTCCCTCACGACGTTTCTAAGTGTTATCCATTGCCCTAGCTTGCTTGGCGATTATAGCGTGGCCGTGCCTAGTTTTCGTGGGCGTTGTTGGTATGGCCTTGTGCAGACCTGTGCTTCTAGTGGTTTCCGCTTTAGTGTTCACTCGGTTCCGTAGTCCCGTTCTTGGTGCCAGTCCGTGTGGCACCGGCGAGTGTGGTTTCCGGACCTGTGTTGTGTCCAGGGTCCAGGGTGTTTCTGTTGTGGGCCCTCGACCTCTTGAGGTCTGAGGTGGCCGTGCCTGAGGTGAGACGTCGTTCTCACTTGGTTGTTGCATAGTCTCGGCGGGTGTGCCGAGCGTTGCTTCCACTCTGTGCTCGACTCCGTTGGTTTCTGCAAGAGTCCTGTGTGTGTGGCCTGACCTGGGTTGGTGGTCGTGGCGTTGCGCTATTCTCTTCCACTGCTTAGTAGTATCATGTTGTAGGTGTTTCTCGCTTTACAGCTTTCTAGTGTAGTTTTCCTATTTTCAGAGTTCCTGCTACTCTGGCCGGTGAGGGACTGGTAATCCTTACTGGGCCTTGTTCGCGAGGCTCACCCCCCCCCCCCTACTTCCTTCAGCTAGGGGCTCGTCGTCGCGGGAGCTCGGAGTCGAACGGTTGCGGAGGCGGCTGTGGCGTCGTGTTGTTGTCAGCAGCAGTGAGAGCTGAGTGTGGTGAGCTCTTGTAGCCGTGAGCTAAAATTGTGTTTTTGTAAGTCCTCGGGATGCCCCTTAAGGACTGCACCTTTTCTTGTACATGTGCTTTTGCTTGGGACTCATTGTACAGACTTTGTATATTGTACATATTGTTATGGTTATTTAATTCAGTACATATCTCACTAGACTGGTTCTTCTAACTCTTCCGGATCTTCGGATCCATGGTGGCGACGCGAACTTCGGGGCCCTGGCTGGGGTCTGGGAGGTTGGGTCGTTACAGAACATGGTACAGACATTGACAGAGAAGTAGAAGGAAGACGTCAAGAAAGACTCAGATTTGAAGAACAACATCGTTTAATAACATCACGTTCACAACATGATCTTGGTAATGAACTTCGGAATAGAATTGCATTGGAATTGTGGGAAGATTATGTAAATAGACGGCAGAGATCTTGAAGTTTGTATAAACATCATGGTTAATGAATTTGATGACGTATTAATAGTTATTTATTACCCATTCTCTTTCATAAATGGTACAAATCTCCTTTTGAAATATAATTGTCACTTTTACTATAAAAAATAATAAAGTGAGAAAAGAGTCTACTAAACAGGTATACAAAATTTAAAAAATTATGTCAGTTCTGCCAAACAGATAGTAGTAGTTTTCCTTAATTTTAAAATTTCAGTCAAAATGACACAGTATAATTTTTTTAGTTAGAAAGAGTTTTTTAAAAAAAGTGTAACCAAACACCCTATAAGCAAACACCTTAAAAAGTGGTACAAAGGAGAGGGCTGTTCATGGGTCGGTTCGGCCCGTTGTCAGCCCATTTTTTAGGTGAACCAAAACCAAACTGACCAGAAAGCCAAATCGAATAGAATGGTTCGGTTCAACCTGAAAATGGCAAATTGTTTGATTTTAGGAGGTTGTGAGTTTCGAACTCACAACCTCGTCTTAGGGAGACCGCACGCTAACCATCTCTACCATAGCAATTGTTGTGATATGACACACTTATTATTATTATTATATATATTTAGTTCAATCAATTTTATAATGAGAAATCAAACTGAACCGAGGAGCTCCCCAAACCGAACCGAACCGAACCGAACAGACCGAATTGGTTGGTTCGGTTCGATTTTTTGGGTTGAACCATAGTTTGAACAGGCCTAATAGAGGACCCACATTCCAAATAGAACCCTTTTTAGCCTGAGAACTAGAATGCGATGGGGTGGGCTATTGCATTAAGAACGCGACGCCTCGATATGTCGCGTTCTAGATGTGAACACATAGGGTCGTAGGTCGTGTTTAGAAGGCGACCACCAAGCCCATCGCGTTAACAGACAGAACGCCAAAATAGAGAACAACCTTTGGAATTTCCACAGAAACACCATTTTCATGCCCAAATCATGACTATAAGGAGTTATTTCATTTCCATGGCATGCATATAACTAAAAAGAACCACTTTATGCATTCAATCACACAAGTTCAAGAGAGAATCTCCCTACCTATGTGATGAACACGAAGAACATTGCTCGATCGGCATTTCCCATGCTCTGAACAACCTCTACACATCGAACCATGCCGAAACTCGAACCTCAAGATCAAAATTGCCAAAAACCTCATTACAAACTCCTCCCTCGGCCGAACAAAGCTCTCTCCTCTATTTGGCCAACAAACAGTGACTTAACCTTCGAAACTAAGAATGTGATGCAGTAGGTCGTCGAGTTCAGAATGCGATGCATCAGGCCATTACATTTAGGAACACTACACCATGCAGCATCTAGGCATGCACTATGCATCACACATGTGGCTAAAAGACCCAATCAGGCAGTGTTGATGTCGCAACGTAGATGGGGGACACATTTTGAACTTGATGCCCTCCCCCTTCGCGTTATCAAATAGGGAACTAGTGGGCTGTTTGGGCCCAAACTTCCTACCCACAACACCCAAACGACATGTTAGAACCCAAAACACAACTCAAGAGCCACACATTGGCCCAAAAACCTCCAAACCAAGATCTGAACGACTATGATGTTACACGGGATACGAGACAAAAAATTGTAAAAATCGAAAAACCCTACATGATAGGCACATGAACAAGAGCCCTAAGTTACCTTAAGAAATGTCCAGAAAATTGAAATTTTTTTATGAATCCCTTCTCAGTCAAGCCAAAAAGGTAGCACTCTATGAATTAATTCAATCTCCTCGGCTTTCCTGAGTGCAAACCTCACAAACCAAAAGCTGCTTTCACGTCTCACAGCAACCTTCTCTTGTAGTAGAAGTTGAAGCAACCTCCAAACCTATGAATCGAGCCCCAAGAACCCTCTCTTCTCTCACCCACAAAATCTCTCCAAAAACCCTAGCCATGTAGAGGTCCTCCTCTCACAACAAAAACCCATATATATATGGCTTTGTGTCATCTTCAAGCAAGGAAACAACCCTCTACTGCAACCCAAACTTTCCTATTATCCACGTAAAGAAATTAGGGTTGAATCAGATTAAGAAAATTGAAAATTGTAGGAAACGTAACGGCAACATAGGCCACTGTTATGGATAAAGTAAATAACATTCGATTATGTCGTCAACTCATGCAAAACCAAAAACCATTTAAAATTCAAAAAGTAGACGACAATCTAGACCGCCATTGACCTGGGGTTAACATATTCTACTGCCATTAACTTAGCTTAACGGCACAGTGTTCTGTCATCAAGGGGGTTCCAAGCCAGAACAGTCTGCACAGTACAACAACAAGCAAGCAAACAACAATCTAAAAACCTAGGGCCTTACAAAGTCGCTCAAAAGGCAGCATTAGTAATAACATTTAATTAGCACTCCTTGTCTTGAAAAAAAAATTCATCAAGGGAATATTCAGGTTGCCTTATAAGGTCGCAATGAAGAAGATTTTGTCTCCGGACCTCGTTGGTGTAGGTGCAAGCAAAATAAAGATGTGGAGAGGGAGAATCTTGCCACACAAAGTCAAACTCACAAGGTCCAATAGCAAAATCTGGCCTAGAGAAGTGGAATCCAGTTACTCATGAAGTCGCATGCCACGATCAAGCCCCATGATGCCACCTCTCCCAGAGAAGCCACTCTTAACTTAGTGATAGCCCTCGAAAAAGGTAAATTAAGACACATAAATAGCTCCTGGGGCAACGCACTTGAAACACGCAAAAGTAAGGGATATTAGGCCGGAGCTCAATCCCCCAACCACGTCAAGAACCCATAACTAGGGAGACTAATCCTCGATTTGTGGACTTTTAGCCTAGGAAATCTCTATCCCCCATGGAGCTTTAGCCCAACGAGGAGAGAGTTAGCCCCATGTGTCCTTAGCACGACATGAGCAGGATCGAGGCCACGTTAGATCCATGACTAATGATGATGTTAGCAATCACCCATGAAAGCAAAAGACAAAAGGACAAAGAGGTAAGGCCCTGGGTTCCACCCTCATGATTACCCTATCAAGCGCCATATGTTGGGTGGACCTTGCTTAGGAGAGTAATTAGCCCATCATATGGTGGGTATAGCCCTAAGATAGATCACCATGCTCTAAGGGGCCATGTTGTAGGGAGCACCCTCCTCATTTTGTCTGCACCTACCAGCATGCCCCATATAGACCAATGGGGAAGTTGACACCTATTTAAACCCCTGATGTATCATCCAATGGAGGTAAAATATACTTAGCTCACCTACTAGTAGAGAACAATCTTGAGTCATATCCTTTGCCTCTCCTTGCTGCTCTCTTAGCCACCTTATCTGACTTAAGCATTGGAGGGTCTTGACCAAAGAACCCATCCTTGGGGAGACTTTGATCGTTGGTCTCCTTTTCGCAGATCCATCCTTAGCGCGTTCATTTCATCCCATTATCCTAATGTTAAGAGAAGAGACGTATGGTCATTAATCCCATATTGGATATCCAGTTGGAACTCTTGTACTTATACGTCCTAAGCCTTAGAACCTCAACACCTAAGTTTTATAGATTTCTATATGGTGTTCGCCTCCTCCTTGTTCAATTCCACGGCCCATCTTGGACGTGAGGGAGAGCTTTAAGTGGGGAGTCATATGGGCATTTATCCTATATCGGATATCTAAGTGGAGCTCCTGTGCTTATATGTTATGGGCCTTAGAACCTCAACACTTAGATTTTGTGAGTTACTGCACCCAAGATAATCTTGTGATTTGTACCAATACTCAAAATCAACCCTCTTTAAGATAGTCTATTGATTTTTCTTCACAAGTACAGAAAAACATCGGTTTGCCATATGATGGCCCCATTTTTTTTAATATTATGCTACATTGGAAGCCGTGATGAATAGGCATAGCTATAAACACATAAACAAAGCCTCTACACCCTTGGCAGATCCTAGACCCATTCATAATGTTTCAAAGGCAAGTGCTTTGTATGATTTCCTCCCATGCACTTCTAATTGTAAAATTCCCCGAACCATGCTGCCTGTGATTGTGTCTAGATTTGCCCACTTGAGAGAGTGGTATAGAGAGAATCAGAGGCCATAGGATTCCCATGTTAGGGCTTGGTCTTGATTGCAGGCTTCTAGGTGTGTTGAGAGTCCAACTCCAACTGGAATAAAATGGACGAGTAGGAGACATGTAGGTGGCTCAGGATGTTTTCTTACTCGATCACCAAATATTTGAAATATATATAATGCAGCCATTCAACCACATGGGTTGTACAATAAATTTTTATGTTCCCCTGAGCATATTTTGTAGTTAATGTGCGTAATAAGCTAGTCTCGTAGTACTGATGGCAAAATTTAGAAACTTCTACAAGACATATCTTTACAACCAATATATGGCCAAAATTGGTACCATGATTCAAGTGCAGGCACTCCCTCAACTTAGAATCAACCCAAATCTTAGGGTTTCAGTTGAGCCTTACAATTGCCCATTGGCTGTCTTCAGCACCAGGTGCTCTCAAGCTCAACAGTACTACTAATGATGCTAGTAAGGGCAATCTAGGCTTAGAAGGAGGGGTGTTAGTTTACAATGACAAAGGGGCCATTCTAGTTGCCTTCTTTCACTTCTATGACCCTTGTTGAAGTATTGTTGTGGATTAAGCTCATGCTCTACTAGATGCTCCCCGATACTCCAGAGCATTAAGATATCAAATCAGTTCCATTGAGAATTATTCATATGTTCTTGTTAAGCTGCTCAATAATCAGACATCATGCCCTTGGTGAATTCTTCAATATATAGGAGATTCATTCTATCCTGAACTCAATGCAATGTTCCATCACCCATATATATATTGTGAGGCAAATATCTATGGTGGTAGATCTCTCTCTCTCTCTCTCTAGGGGGTCTTCTCTCTCTAGATTTTTCTAGAGAAATAAGCTCTGGGTTTTCTCCATCTCTCTTGTTCCCTCTTTCATAGCTCTGATCTTCTTCGCCCCATCTCCATCGATGGTTCACTTCATGGTGGCGTGAGGTTAGATCGGTGTCGTCCCTAGCTCTAGTTGGGAGGGGAGGGTGGTGTCTCCCCTATCTCTTCCTTATTTGTGTTGGTTGTGGAATTGGAAATCTAGAGGTGGGGTGAATGTAGGATCGAATAGGGTAGATGAATAGATCTTGAAAGGGGGGTTAATAGATCTAACACAAATTACTGCGGAAGCTTAAGCAATTTAAAATTTCAAATAAGAGATCATGTTCAAGTAAGCAATCTAACTGATTTGATGTGTGAATGTGTGATTATGTGTATATGATGTGTGAAGCAATTAGAGAGAGTGTGTTGAAGTGAAATCCTATGCAAGCATCTAGCGCAAAGAGACAGATCAAACCATTGCACACAGGATTTTTTAGGTGGTTCGAAAATCACACCAGTGATTCCTACATCCACCCCTCACACAGTGAAGCTACACTACTCAAACCCGAGTACAACACACACTGGAGCACGACGACTCCAAACACTCTTGAGCACGATGGCTCAATACACAACCGGAGCACGATGACTCCAAAACACCTTGAGCACGACAGCTCAACACACAACTATGAGCACGACGGCTCAACACACAACTATGAGCACGACGGCTCAAAACAAACAACCGTGAGTTCGACGACTCACAACTGAGCACGACGGGTCAAACCACAACTGGAGCACGACGACTCAACACAAGCTAGATCAAATCCACACAAAATCTGATCCTCTAGTAATGATCTGCTTCACAGACTCAACAAACATAGAATCTACACAGAATTTCATGTACATATCTCACAGACAGAATGAGAATGAACACTCCAGAATTAAATGAAGGAAATATGAATGGATGTTCCTTGAGGAAGAAGTCTTGCAGAAGCTTGAACTGAAGACCCTTGAAGGAATTTGATAGAGATCCTCTTCAATCCACGATGCTCTGCTCTAGTGGCATCCAAATTGCCAGTACTTCTTCTTCTGCTGCTGCTCCTCTACTCAATCTGCTCCTCTTTTAGCACTTCTCTTCTTGGCCTTGATCCACACGTCATCTTGGATGAAATGGCGGGAAGGTTGGAGGCTCTGATTCTGATTCCTGGATCACTTCAGATCAGATGAGATAGGAGAGCTTTTATAGCCTCTGTGAAGTCTCACATACGTGAAAGAGAGGTGCACAGAAACCTAGAATGATCCCAGACTGCCACGTGTCCAAAAGGTCTTTACTACACTGCCACTTGGATGACATGGCATTTTGGTAATTATGGAATCTCCCAAAAAGATCTCAGAACCAAATCACTATCGTAAGATATCATCCTCTATACTAATCTGGGTTTCCACGAAATCTGAGTCGACTCATATTTCCATGAGAGTTGAGACTACTAACCAAAGGTCAATTCAGGCTTACTGGTAGACCACTAGTGTCGACCTGACAGACAGCTAGTGTCGACCTGAACAACAGGTAGAGTCGACCTGATCAACAGATAGAGTCGACCTCCTGTGAACTCCACCAAATCAGGTTCACTGGATGGATGCTAGTGTCGACCTCACTCTCAGTTAAAGTCGAGACTACTGACATTTTCTCTTTAGAAACTTGTTGGGCAGCCTTTAAGAGTCGACCTGTTTGTGACTTTTTCTTCAGGAGCATGTTGGGCAGACTGTTAGAGTCGACTTGTCTGTCAACTAGAGTCAACCTGACTTTGACAAAAGCTTTGTAAACCTGTATGAATGAAGAGTAGACCATCAAAACATGTCATTAACAATAAGATATGAAATATTAAATATCAAGAACATGTTGTTTGAACATTATTGTAATATATTCAATATATACAATAGTTCAATATGTCATCATCAAATCAAAGTATGAGTGATGTTCATTGGTCATCATTAAAAATTCATCTTTAGAATTCAATACACACTAACATAATATTCTCCCCCTTTGATGATGACAAAATTAAAAGCACAAACTTGGTCTTTTCAAATGATTTCTCTCAAAAACTCATAAGAACTCATTCTCCCCCTGTCTGCAATTTCTCCCCCAACATACCAATTAAACCAATTTCTTGCAATATTCTCCCCCTTTTTGACAACATCAAAAAGATACACATGAAGGATATAGATAGCAGGAGGGCAGGAAAAGAAGTGGTGATAAGGAATGTTCAGGAATGATCAAAATAAATGAGACAAAGTGATATGGACATATGAGAGAAATTATTGCGTATTGTGATTGTGCATCAAAGTTTAATAAAAAAGACACACTCAACACAAAGTATAGCAAAATATAATGATCTGAATGTAGTTAAAATAATGAGGCAAATGTTTTTTGAAGTGACGTATATGAATAAGCAGAAGTATTTAACAAGCAAGTTAGAAGCTTTAGATGTAACATAATGTAGAATGACAAGTCTAAACTCAGTATACATGAACTGTATGCAGGTCTGAAGCTTTTCTGTCATGGCTATTTGAATTTTATTTCATTTTTATCTGGGAAAGAATACAAGAATAAATTAGTTAAATCTCACTTTTCAGTGCAAGAGATTACATTTGTCAGATGCAAGACCTCTTGATTACTCAGTGGTTTAACTTTCATTATCTTATACAGAGTTGAAATTTTGTTGTCCACTTTTTGACATGAGACAAATCACTTTTTAGGTGAAATGGCCCGATTACTCAGTGGTTCAAGAATTTGCATTGCTTTGTTTATATCTTTCCAGATAGTTGTGTTCATTTACTTGTAATGATTTGCAAGATTATTCTTGCTTAGACCAGAAAAGTCATGGCTACGAATGTAGAGAAATTATTCTTAACATGTGGTAAAAATGAAGTTTAAACTTGAACATGTTAAAGAGTAATGCCACTCATGTGCCTAGAAGTGTTTTACAAATCATTTTAAAGACATTCAGTATTAAGATGGCACCACCTTGATAGAAAGTGAATATTTGAAATTAAACTAAATGCACAATTAGGTTATAGGCAATGTCTTAAATCTCTCACATGAAAATAGCACCAAGACTCAAAAATTCTAAAAATTGGGGATCAAGATAGAAAATCAGGGGCAAAAGAAGTGAGTGAAGAATTGACAATGAGCATAGATTTTGACACCAAAAGACTCCCCTATCATGTAGCTCCCCCTCACAAGGTGAACATGAAGATTATTGAAGAAGGAAAACATCAGTGAAGTAAAAGACAAGGCTCCCCCTCAACAATTGCATAAAGAGATTCTTGATACTTGGCGGAGACATATACTCA